>WJBH02000242.1:0-31045 GCA_013167095.2 Daphnia sinensis | reverse complement strand
ACAGTATAATGCATTCATATACACATAGTGTGTTCAATCTGTATACAGTATCATACCATGAGTTTTATATGTGTACAGGCTATATGTATACTTCTAAATGTATACAGTATAGTGCATTCATATACAGATAGTGTATTCAATCTGTATACAGTATAGTGCATTCATATACACATAGTGTATCCAATCTGTATACAGTATAGTGCATTCATATACAAATAGTGTATTTAATCTGTATCCAGTATAGCGCATTCATATACACATAGTGTATTCAATCTGTATACAGTATAGTGCATTCATATACACATAGTGTATTCAATCTGTATACAGTATAGTGCGTTCATATACACATAGTGTATTCAATCTGTATACAGTATCATACCATGAGTTTTATATGTGTACAGGCTATATCTATACTTCTACATGTATACAGTATAGTGCATTCATATACAGATAGTGTATTCAATCTGTATACAGTATAGTGCATTCATATACACATAGTGTATTCAATCTGTATCCAGTATAGTGCATTCATATACACATAGTGTATTAAATCTGTATACAGTATAATGCATTCATATACACATAGTGTGTTCAATCTGTATACAGTATCATACCATGAGTTTTATATGTGTACAGGCTATATCTATACTTCTACATGTATACAGTATAGTGCATTCATATACAGATAGTGTATTCAATCTGTATACAGTATAGTGCATTCATATACACATAGTGTATTCAATCTGTATACAGTATAGTGCATTCATGTACACATAGTGTATTCAATCTGTATACAGTATCATACCATGAGTTTTACATGTGTACAGGCTATATCTATATATCTTCATGCAAACAGGTTCAAAACCAATATCTATACTTCTACATGTATACAGTTTAGTGCATTCATATACACATAGTGTATTCAATCTGTATACAGTATAGTGCATTCATATACACATAGTGTATTCAATCTATATCCAGTATAGTGTATTCATATACACATAGTGTATTCAATCTGTATACAGTATAGTTCATTCAAATACACATAGTGTATTCAATATGTATACAGTATAGTGCATTCATATACACATAGTGTATTCAATCTGTATACAGTATCATACCATGAGTTTTATATGTGTACAGGCTATATCTATATATTGTCAAGTTCGATATCTGGCTTGATTAATACAAAGGGCGAAAGAGCACTCAATAGTTAAAATCTGTCTTAATGCTGCTCTTAGAGAGACAGGCAGAAATCCAGATTTCCACTACTGGCACAACACAACCAGTAGATCGATACACTTCAAGAAAATAGCACACAAAAGTAAGATACAAACGCTTCAAGAGCTCACTAACATCTGCTTAATCTCTGGGTAGGTGAGGTCTAGGTTGAAAAATGTGAGGTAGGGTTTTTCTGGGTAAGCTAGGTTAGGGTGTGAAGGTCTTCATGGGAAATAGCATAAGTACAAGGTCTTCTAAGAAATACATGGCACCAAGGTCTTCGTAGAAAAAGGAGACTAGATACACAAAGGGTTGATTAGTTTTACACATGACATTTCGTTCCTCCCACAAAAAAAAATGATCGACCCGATCATGGAGAACACTATACTAATTTTCATTTATACCTAAGCGATTGTGGATTTTTAAACCACTTCTCGGTCGTAAATTATCATAAATTAAACGAGGACGGGAAAACGAACGAAAATTTTGCTTTTTAAATCTTACTCGTCTTTCTTGAATTTTGTCTTTGTCAACAGAAACACTCGTAGAGCCTTGACCAGAGATCACAACTGGTATTTTCTCTCGAGTAATGGTAGGTAAGATAGAGGGTTGAGGATGTGATAAGGAAGGGATACTGTTCTCAGAGCCTTGGTCAGAACTCACTTCTGGCATTTTCTCTTGAAAATCAGAGGGCGGAATAGAAAGAAAGGTATCGCTCCCGGAGCCTTGGTCAGAAACCACAACTGACTTTTTCTCCCGAGCCCCTCGCGAAACACTGGCCAGCTGTTTCCGAGGACTAGTCATGTCAAGGATAGGAAGTGGTAGTCGAGGGTAAAATGGTTTTAGGTTACATACGTGTACATTATCTGTTATTTTCTTGTGCTTTTGTTCACTTCTTACTTCGTATGTAATTTTTGACAATCTTTTGTTACTCGAAATGGACCATTATACCTGTGTAGAAGTTTTGTGGAGCGTCCTTTTTTTCGAATGGGTCGGTATACCCAAACTAAATCACCAACTTTGTATGATTTTTCTTTACGACGATTGTCATACCGTTGTTTCTGACGATGTTGCACTAATAGAAGTCGTCGTTTAACTTTTTCTCGGAGAGATGGAAGTTGATGAAGAAGCTGAAATTTATGAATTGTAGAAACGGGATTAGGATTGTTACCAAGAGCCACATCAATTGGTAAACGCGCTTCTCGTCCATATAATAAGAAGAATGGTGTCATTCCCGTGGACTCATGCTTGCTCGTGTTGTAAGCAAATACAACATGATCAATCACGTCATCCCAGTTTGAGTGATTTGAGTTGACGAACATGGATAACATCTCCGCAAAGGTGTGGTTAAATCGTTCGACAAGCCCATTACATTGCGGGTGATAAGCAGTGGTGACCAGGTGATTGGATTGTAAAGCTCGGAATAGTTCTTCTGCAAATTCAGACGTTAAACATTGTCCACGATCAGATATAACGTTCAAAGGGGCTCCATGTTGAAGGATTATTCGTCGGACAAAGAAATCAACAATTTGAACCGTGGTAGCTACTGGAACTGCTTTAGCTATTACCCACTTCGTCAAATAATCCACTGCTATAATTACATGACGATTTCCTAAAGATGAAAGAGGAAATGGTCCAATTAAGTCAAGTCCAATCTTTTCAAATGGTTGTTTTGGATGAATAGGTTGCATGTAACCCGCCGGTCGTTCACGGGGTTTCTTTTTTGATTGGCAGTCTGCACAAGATCGAACATAATTAGTAATATGTTGGGTCATTTTAGGCCAAAAATATCTTTTATGGATTTTATCTAATGTGCGGGAAATTCCAAGATGACCTGCTGTAATATCATCATGACAGGCTAAGAGCACCTGTTCGATAAGTACCTGTGGGATGCATAATCTATGAAATACTTGACCATGTTTCACAACGCGGTGGAAGAGAACACCATCACGGAGTACAAAGTGACGAATCGCATGACGAACCCGTTTCTGTGGACGTGTTTCTTGTAGTCCTGAAATGATGGCTTTGTACCAGTTAGACTCCATCTGTAAAGATCTCATATTAATATTGGCAGGTAAGGAGGAATAAAACATAGGTATGTCTGTTTCTGGTTCAGGTGGACTAGTAGGATATCTAGAGAGAGTGTCGGCATCTGAATGAAGTCGGCCACTACGATGGATAATCTCAATGTCCAAATCTTGAAGTTGTAAACTCCAGCGGGCTAATCTACCTGCAAGATCTTTTTTGCGCATAAGCCAACACAAAGCATGATGGTCTGTTATTATGCGAATTTTAGTTCCCCACACATAAATTTTGAATTTTTGAATAGACCAAACCAAAGCCAAGCATTCCTTTTCAGTTATAGAATAATTTCGTTCAGCCGAACTCAAGAGACGACTAGCATAGGCGAGTACTCGTTCCTTTCCATCTTGGTGTTGTATCAAAACTGCCCCAATTCCATAGTCGCAGGCGTCACAGTGTATCTCCATAGGCAATTCATAATTGGGATGACCTAAAACTGAAGAGGATGTTAATGCTGTTTTTAGAGTTTGAAAACTATTTTGTTGTTCAGATGTCCACACAAAGGGCTTTCCTTTTCTAGAGAGATTCGTCAAAGGTTTCGCAATAACAGCAAAGTCTTTAATGAATCTTCGGTAATAGGAACATAACCCAATGAAACTGAGTAGATCCTTTAAAGATGTGGGTACAGGAAAGTTAATGACAGCGTCAATTTTTGAAGGATCAGGTGAAAGGCCCACACCACACACCACATAACCAAGACTTTTGAGCCGAGTTGCAGCGAAGGTACATTTAGATGGTTTCAACTTCAGATTGGCTTTTGATAGACGTTGAAGGACATCTTCAAGTCGTGTAAGATGTTGTTGGAAGGAATCTGAAAATACTACAATGTCATCAAGATACACAAGACATGTGTTCCATTTGAGGCCGGCTAGTAAAACATCCATCATTCGCTGAAACGTGCTGGGAGCGTTAGTCAGACCGAAGGGCATGACTTTGAAATGATAGAGTCCATCGGCTGTGATGAAAGCAGTCTTTTCACGGTCTTCGGGTTTCATTTGGACTTGCCAATATCCGCTTTGTAAATCCATTAAAGAAAAATATTTTGATCCTTCTAATCTACTCAGAGCATCTTCAATTCGAGGGAGTGGATATACATCTTTGACGGTGATTGCATTCAATCGGCGATAATCTATGCAAAACCGCCATGTACCATCAGATTTACGAACCAAAACAACTGGAGCTGCAAAGGGACTTTGAGATCGTTCAATAATTCCAGCGTCTTCCATCCTTTTTACTTGTGGCTCAATGTGTTCACGTTGTTTCCAAGCGCTAGGATAGGGGGCTTGATGGACAGGTTGATGGTTGCCAATATCAATTCCATGCTGAACTAAATTGGAAGAGCCAAGATCATGGTCATTTGCAGCAAAGCAAGAGCGATGTTTAAAGAGCAAGTCTTTAATGGCCTGACGATCCTCTTCAGGTAGTTCTTTGTTTATAGCATTTTCAAAATCTATCGTGTCTTCTTCAAGAGTCAATGATTTTGTATCTGGAATTTCAACGTTAATTATTTCCCCCAGTTTGCTATCTTTACTAATCCATTGAGGAGAATCAGAAAAGTTAATTAAATAAATAATTTCAGGTGGCGAATTAGATTGAAAACAAATACGTCCAGTAGATACACCTTTGTCGTTCATTACCTTTGCTGAAGGTTCTATCATCAAGAGTTGGGCGATTGAGGAGGTACCGCAGCTTTTGACATCTTTTGTTTGTTCAACAGCGATAGCCACTAAAGAATGTGCAGGAATTGTATGGGCCTCTTTGCTGAAAACATAGTTGGAAGTATTTTTTGGATGATTATCATTACAATCAATATTTCCAAGATTAAAAGAAGCCTGCTCTTCTTCGTAATTAATTTGGATGGACTTAAGTTGACGTAACGTATCATTTCCGAGTAATAAATCATATCCATTAATTTGAAGAACAATAGCCGAAACAAAAACAGTGACATTATCTATGCGGACTTCAATATTAATACTTCCCAACGGTCGTGTACGTTGTCCATCAGCTAACAGAATATCAGGTCCTATCGAGGGTTGTAATGGTATATTCAAGAGTTTACTAAAAGTAGGAGAAACAACCGTAATTCCGGATCCCGTATCAATAATCGCTTCTACTAGATATTTACAACAAATCACATCTTTTAATACTAATTTAGTTCTATCCAAATGGGGAATAGCAAATAAGATTTCGGTGGTGTGACCCCTTTTAACCACCGAACTTAGTTTGAGGATTTGTTAGTTGGATCTGAATTAGGAGACGTGGCTGGATTCCTGGAACAAGCATTGGCCAAATGTTTAGTATCCCCGCATTTAAAGCATCTACGTTCTTTTGAAAAGTTTTGTTTGGTCTGACAATTACGAGCAATGTGACCCGGTCGATTACAACGATTGCAAATTGGTTTCCCTTCATGTGTGCGTTTAAACGTTGACTGATTATCAAAAGTGTTGTCTTGTCTTGTGTTGGTTTGGGCATTATTCTTAAACATGTCGCTGACGGCTTGTATTACTGAAGTAGCGCTTCCCTCAATTTGACTTTGAACATTTTTTAACTGAACATCCATTTTACTTTCTACCTGTTCCACTTTACGTTCGACCCCCGTGATAGCTTTTTGCAATTGCTCTTGAGTGACAAACATGCAAGGAGTTGGTGGAAGAATTTTACTTGACCAATCGCTATTGTTAGCCAGATGACTCGCCTGTGAATGCCGTTGAACTAATTGAAAAAGTGTTTGTGTATTAGTGACCCCGTGTTCAACTAACGGATAAACTTTTTCCAACAGAGACGGTTTTAATCCCCGCAAGAGATGACGCACTTTAGTTTGTTCTGGCATGTCAGGGTCTAATTTTGAACACAAATAAACCACGTTGTAACAATAAGTCATAACGGGCTCATCAACCCCTTGGAAACGATTTCGCAATTTTGACTCTAAATCGTATTCGTAGTTTGGATCGCGAAAAGCCGTCAGCAACGCAGTTCTTAATTCATCGTAAGTCTGAGGTTTAGGAACAAGACTCATAAACCATTCTAGCGCTACATCTTCCAAGCACATCCCCAAGTGTGAAAATTTTCTAGCGGGATCCCAAAGATTATATCCAGCCACTCTCTCAAATTTTGAAATCCAATGAACAACATCCTCTCCAGCCCGCCCATAAAAGATAGGAGGTTCGCGTTCTCTATGACGTTGTCCAGCTAATACAAGTTCAATCTGTGGTGCTACTGGGTTTCCCTGATTATTTTGTTCTCCCTCCATTATAATTTAATCAAATAAAATCAACAAGATAATAAGGGACTTTGAGGGCAATGCTTATGCACACACAAACAGAACTTAGCAAAAGAAAATTGTAAAAATGACTTAGCCGTATAATTTATGAAGTGGTGACTGGAATTTTTTTTTAAACAGCTGCAAACTGCGACGAACACAAACGGAAAAGATGTGTCCGGATATTGTCAGTATTCAGGAACAACTCACAATAGTTTGAGTAGATAATGAAATCACTACGTCGAGCCACAATGTAATAAATCAAATGCCAGATATACCCTGCATCTCCACCATAATGTCACGTTCGATATCTGGCTTGATTAATACAAAGGGCGAAAGAGCACTCAATAGTTAAAATCTGTCTTAATGCTGCTCTTAGAGAGACAGGCAGAAATCCAGATTTCCACTACTGGCACAACACAACCAGTAGATCGATACACTTCAAGAAAATAGCACACAAAAGTAAGATACAAACGCTTCAAGAGCTCACTAACATCTGCTTAATCTCTGGGTAGGTGAGGTCTAGGTTGAAAAATGTGAGGTAGGGTTTTTCTGGGTAAGCTAGGTTAGGGTGTGAAGGTCTTCATGGGAAATAGCATAAGTACAAGGTCTTCTAAGAAATACATGGCACCAAGGTCTTCGTAGAAAGAGGAGACTAGATACACAAAGGGTTGATTAGTTTTACACATGACAATATCTTCATGCAAACAGGTTCAAAACCAATATCTATACTTCTACATGTATTCAATCTGTATACAGTATAGTGCATTCATATACACATAGTGTATTCAATCTGTATACAGTATAGTGCATTCATATACACATAGTGTATTCAATCTGTATACAGTATAGTGCATTCATATACAGATAGTGTATTCAATCTGTATATACAGTATAGTGCATTCATATACACATAGTGGATTCAATCTGTATACAGTATAGTGCATTCATATACACATAGTGTATTCAATCTGTATATAGTATCATACCATGACTTTTATATGTGTACAGGCTATATCTATATATCTTAATGCAAACAGGTTCAAAACCAATATCTATACTTCTACATGTATACAGTATAGTGCATTCATATACACATAGTGTATTCAATCTGTATACAGTATCATACCATGAGTTTTATATGTTTACAGGCTATATCTATACTTCTACATGTATACAGTATAGTGCATTCATATACAGATAGTGTATTCAATCTGTAAACAGTATAGTGCATTCATATACACATAGTGTATTCAATCTGTATCCAGTATAGTGCATTCATATACACATAGTGTATTCAATCTGTATACAGTATAGTGCATTCATATACAGATAGTGTATTCAATCTGTATACAGCATAGTGCATTCATATACACATAGTGTATTCAATCTGTATCCAGTATAGTGCATTCATATACACATAGTGTATTCAATCTGTATACAGTATAGTGCATTCATATACACATTGTGTATTCAATCTGTATACAGTATAGTGCATTCATATTGCATAGTGTATTCAATCTGTATACAGTATCATACCATGAGTTTTATATGTGTACAGGCTATATCTATATATCTTCATGCAAACAGGTTCAAAACCAATATCTATACTTCTACATGTATTCAATCTGTATACAGTATAGTGCATTCATATACACATAGTGTATTCAATCTGTATACAGTATCATACCATGAGTTTTATATGTGTACAGGCTATATCTATATATCTTCATGCAAACAGGTTCAAAACCAATATCTATACTTCTACATGTATTCAATCTGTATACAGTAAAGTGCATTCATATACACATAGTGTATTCAATCTGTATACACTATAGTGCATTCATATACACATAGTGTATTCAATCTGTATATACAGTATAGTGCATTCATATACACATAGTGTATTCAATCTGTATACAGTATCATACCATGACTTTTATATGTGTACAGGCTATATCTATACTTCTACATGTACACAGTATAGTGCATTCATATACACATAGTGTATTCAATCTGTATACAGTATCATACCATGAGTTTTATATGTGTACAGGCTATATCTATACTTCTACATGTATACAGTATAGTGCATTTATATACAGATAGTGTATTCAATCTGTATACAGTATAATAGTGCATTCATATACACATAGTGTGTTCAATCTGTATCCAGTATAGTGTATTCAATCTGTATCCAGTATAGTGCATTCATATACACATAGTGTATTCAATCTGTATACAGTATCATACCATGAGTTTTTTATGTGTTCAGGCTATATCTATACTTCTACATGTATACAGTATAGTGCATTCATATACAGATAGTGCATTCATATGCCCATAGTGTATTCAATCTGTATACAGTATAGTGCGTTCATATACACATAGTGTATTCAATCTGTATACAGTATCACGTCATGAGTTTTATATGTGTACAGGCTATATCTATATATCTTCATGCAAACAGGTTCAAAACCAATATCTATACTTCTTCATGTATACAGTATAGTGCATTCATATACACATAGTGTATTCAATCTGTATACAGTATCATACCATGAGTTTTATATGTGTACAGGCTATATCTATACTCTACATGTATACAGTATAGTGCATTCATATACAGATAGTGTATTCAATCTGTATACAGTATAGTGCATTCATATACACATAGTGTATTAAATCTGTATACAGTATAATGCATTCATATACACATAGTGTGTTCAATCTGTATACAGTATCATACCATGAGTTTTATATGTGTACAGGCTATATCTATACTTCTACATGTATACAGTATAGTGCATTTATATACAGATAGTGTATTCAAACTGTATACAGTATATTGCATTCATATACACATAGTGTATTCAATCTGTATCCAGTATAGCGCATTCATATACACATAGTGTATTCAATCTGTATACAGTATAGTGCATTCATATACACATAGTGTATTCAATCTGTATACAGTATAGTGCATTCAAATACACATAGTATATTCAATCTGTATACAGTATCATACCATGAGTTTTATATGTGTACAGGCTATATCTATATATCTTCATGCAAACCGGTTCAAAACCAATATCTATACTTCTACATGTATTCAATCTGTATGCAGTATAGTGCATTCATATACACATAGTGTATTCAATCTGTATACAGTATCATACCATGAGTTTTATATGTGTACAGGCTATATCTATATATCTTCATGCAAACAGGTTCAAAACCAATATCTATACTTCTACATGTATTCAATCTGTATACAGTAAAGTGCATTCATATACACATAGTGTATTCAATCTGTATACACTATAGTGCATTCATATACACATAGTGTATTCAATCTGTATATACAGTATAGTGCATTCATATACACATAGTGTATTCAATCTGTATACAGTATCATACCATGAGTTTTATATGTGTACAGGCTATATCTATATATCTTCATGCAAACAGGTTCAAAACCAATATCTATACTTCTACATGTATACAGTATAGTGCATTCATATACACATAGTGTATTAAATCTGTATACAGTATAATGCATTCATATACACATAGTGTGTTCAATCTGTATACAGTATCATACCATGAGTTTTATATGTGTACAAGCTATTACTATACTTCTACATGTATACAGTATAGTGCATTTATATACAGATAGTGTATTCAATCTGTATACAGTATATTGCATTCATATACACATAGTGTATTCAATCTGTATCCAGTATAGCGCATTCATATACACATAGTGTATTCAATCTGTATACAGTATAGTGCATTCATATACACATAGTGTATTCAATCTGTATACAGTATAGTGCGTTCATATACACATAGTGTATTCAATCTGTATACAGTATCATACCATGAGTTTTATATGTGTACAGGCTATATGTATACTTCTACATGTATACAGTATAGTGCATTCATATACAGATAGTGTATTCAATCAGTATACAGTATAGTGCATTCATATACAAATAGTGTATTTAATCTGTATCCAGTATAGCGCATTCATGTACACATAGTGTATTCAATCTGTATACAGTATAGTGCATTCATATACACATAGTGTATTCAATCTGTATACAGTATAGTGCGTTCATATACACATAGTGTATTCAATCTGTATACAGTATCATACCATGACTTTTATATGTGTACAGGCTATATCTATACTTCTACATGTACACAGTATAGTGCATTCATATACACATAGTGTATTCAATCTGTATACAGTATCATACCATGAGTTTTATATGTGTACAGGCTATATCTATACTTCTACATGTATACAGTATAGTGCATTTATATACAGATAGTGTATTCAATCTGTATACAGTATAATAGTGCATTCATATACACATAGTGTGTTCAATCTGTATCCAGTATAGTGTATTCAATCTGTATCCAGTATAGTGCATTCATATACACATAGTGTATTCAATCTGTATACAGTATCATACCATGAGTTTTATATGTGTACAGGCTATATATATACTTCTACATGTATACAGTATAGTGCATTCATATACAGATAGTGCATTCATATGCCCATAGTGTATTCAATCTGTATACAGTATAGTGCGTTCATATACACATAGTGTATTCAATCTGTATACAGTATCACGTCATGAGTTTTATATGTGTACAGGCTATATCTATATATCTTCATGCAAACAGGTTCAAAACCAATATCTATACTTCTACATGTATACAGTATAGTGCATTCATATACAGATAGTGTATTCAATCTGTATACAGTATAGTGCATTCATATACACATAGTGTATTAAATCTGTATACAGTATAATGCATTCATATACACATAGTGTGTTCAATCTGTATACAGTATCATACCATGAGTTTTATATGTGTACAGGCTATATCTATACTTCTACATGTATACAGTATAGTGCATTTATATACAGATAGTGTATTCAATCTGTATACAGTATATTGCATTCATATACACATAGTGTATTCAATCTGTATCCAGTATAGCGCATTCATATACACATAGTGTATTCAATCTGTATACAGTATAGTGCATTCATATACACATAGTGTATTCAATCTGTATACAGTATAGTGCGTTCATATACACATAGTGTATTCAATCTGTATACAGTATCATACCATGAGTTTTATATGTGTACAGGCTATATCTATATATCTTCATGCAAACCGGTTCAAAACCAATATCTATACTTCTACATGTATTCAATCTGTATACAGTATAGTGCATTCATATACACATAGTGTATTCAATCTGTATACAGTATAGTGCATTCATATACACATAGTGTATCCAATCTGTATACAGTATAGTGCATTCAAATACACGTAGTGTATTCAATCTGTATACAGTATAGTGCATTCATATACAGATAGTGTATTAAATCTGTATACAGTATAGTGCATTCATATACACATAGTGTATCCAATCTGTATACAGTATAGTGCATTCAAATACACATAGTATATTCAATCTGTATACAGTATCATACCATGAGTTTTACATGTGTACAGGCTATATCTATATATCTTCATGCAAACAGGTTCAAAACCAATATCTATACTTCTACATGTATACAGTATAGTGCATTCATATACACATAGTGTATTAAATCTGTATACAGTATAATGCATTCATATACACATAGTGTGTTCAATCTGTATACAGTATCATACCATGAGTTTTATATGTGTACAGGCTATTACTATACTTCTACATGTATACAGTATAGTGCATTTATATACAGATAGTGTATTCAATCTGTATACAGTATATTGCATTCATATACACATAGTGTATTCAATCTGTATCCAGTATAGCGCATTCATATACACATAGTGTATTCAATCTGTATACAGTATAGTGCATTCATATACACATAGTGTATTCAATCTGTATACAGTATAGTGCGTTCATATACACATAGTGTATTCAATCTGTATACAGTATCATACCATGAGTTTTATATGTGTACAGGCTATATCTATATATCTTCATGCAAACCGGTTCAAAACCAATATCTATACTTCTACATGTATTCAATCTGTATACAGTATAGTGCATTCATATACACATAGTGTATTCAATCTGTATACAGTATAGTGCATTCATATACACATAGTGTATCAAATCTGTATACAGTATAGTGCATTCAAATACACGTAGTGTATTCAATCTGTATACATTATAGTGCATTCATATACAGATAGTGTATTAAATCTGTATACAGTATAGTGCATTCATATACACATAGTGTATCCAATCTGTATACAGTATAGTGCATTCAAATACACATAGTATATTCAATCTGTATACAGTATCATACCATGAGTTTTACATGTGTACAGGCTATATCTATATATCTTCATGCAAACAGGTTCAAAACCAATATCTATACTTCTACATGTATACAGTATAGTGCATTCATATACACATAGTGTATTCAATCTGTATACAGTATAGTGCATTCATATACACATAGTGTATTTAATCTGTATACAGTATCATACCATGAGTTTTATATGTGTACAGGCTATATCTATACTTCTACATGTATACAGTATAGTGCATTCATATACAGATAGTGTATTCAATCTGTATACAGTATAGTGCATTCATATACACATAGTGTATTCAATCTGTATACAGTATAGTGCATTCATATACACATAGTGTATTAAATCTGTATACAGTATAATGCATTCATATACACATAGTGTATTAAATCTGTATACAGTATAATGCATTCATATACACATAGTGTGTTTAATCTGTATACAGTATCATACCATGAGTTTTATATGTGTACAGGCTATATGTATACTTCTACATGTATACAGTATAGTGCATTCATATACAGATAGTGTATTCAATCAGTATACAGTATAGTGCATTCATATACAAATAGTGTATTTAATCTGTATCCAGTATAGCGCATTCATGTACACATAGTGTATTCAATCTGTATACAGTATAGTGCATTCATATACACATAGTGTATTCAATCTGTATACAGTATAGTGCGTTCATATACACATAGTGTATTCAATCTGTATACAGTATCATACCATGAGTTTTATATGTGTACAGGCTATATCTATACTTCTACATGTATACAGTATAGTGCATTCATATACAGATAGTGTATTCAATCTGTATACAGTATAGTGCATTCATATACACATAGTGTATTCAATCTGTATACAGTATAGTGCATTCATATACACATAGTGTATCAATCTGTATACAGTATAGTCCATTCAAATACACGTAGTGTATTCAATCTGTATACAGTATAGTGCATTCGTATACACATAGTGTATTCAATCTGTATACAGTATCATACCATGAGTTTTATATGTGTACAGGCTATATCTATACTTCTACATGTATACAGTATAGTGCATTCATATACAGATAGTGTATTCAATCAGTATACAGTATAGTGCATTCATATACAAATAGTGTATTTAATCTGTATCCAGTATAGCGCATTCATATACAGATAGTGTATTCAATCTGTATACAGTATAGTGCATTCATATACACATAGTGTATTCAAACTGTATACAGTATAGTGCATTCATATACACATAGTGTATTCAATCTGTATACAGTATAGTGCATTCATATACACATAGTGTATTCAATCTGTATACAGTATCATACCATGAGTTTTATATGTGTACAGGCTATATCTATACTTCTACATGTATACAGTATAGTGAATTTATATACAGATAGTGTATTTAATCTGTATACAGTGTAGTGCATTCATATACACATAGTGTATTCAATCTGTATACAGTATAATGCATTCATGTACACATAGTGTATTCAATCTGTATACAGTATCATACCATGAGTTTTATATGTGTACAGGCTATTTCTATATATCTTCATGCAAACTGGTTCACAACCAATATCTATACTTCTACATGTATACAGTTTAGTGCATTCATATACACATAGTGTATTCAATCTGTATACATTATAGTGCATTCATATACACATAGTGTATTCAATCTGTATCCAGTATAGTGCATTCATATACACATAGTGTATTCAATCTGTATACAGTATAGTTCATTCAAATACACATAGTGTATTCAATATGTATACAGTATAGTGCATTCATTTACACATAGTGTATTCAATCTGTATACAGTATCATACCATGAGTTTTATATGTGTACAGGCTATATCTATATATCTTCATGCAAACAGGTTCAAAACCAATATCTATACTTCTACATGTATTCAATCTGTATACAGTATAGTGCATTCATATATACATAGTGTATTCAATCTGTATACAGTATAGTGCATTCATATACAGATAGTGTATTCAATCTGTATTCAGTATAGTGCATTCATATACACATAGTGTATTCAATCTGTATACAGTATAGTGCATTCATATACACATAGTGTATTCAAACTGTATACAGTATCATACCATGAGTTTCATATGTGTACAGGCTATATCTATACTTCTACATGTATACAGTATAGTGAATTTATATACAGATAGTGTATTTAATCTGTATACAGTGTAGTGCATTCATATACACATAGTGTATTCAATCTGTATACAGTATAATGCATTCATGTACACATAGTGTATTCAATCTGTATACAGTATCATACCATGAGTTTTATATGTGTACAGGCTATTTCTATATATCTTCATGCAAACAGGTTCAAAACCAATATCTATACTTCTACATGTATACAGTTTAGTGCATTCATATACACATAGTGTATTCAATCTGTATACAGTATAGTGCATTCATATACACATAGTGTATTCAATCTGTATACAGTATAGTGCATTCATATACACATAGTGTATTCAATCTGTATACAGTATAGTGCATTCATATACACATAGTGTATTCAATCTGTATCCAGTATAGTGCATTCATATACACATAGTGTATTCAATCTGTATACAGTATAGTTCATTCAAATACACATAGTGTATTCAATCTGTATACAGTATAGTGCATTCATATACACATAGTGTATTTAATCTGTATACAGTATCATACCATGAGTTTTATATGTGTACAGGCTATATCTATATATCTTCATGCAAACAGGTTCAAAACCAATATCTATACTTCTACATGTATTCAATCTGTATACAGTATAGTCCATTCATATACACATAGTGTATTCAATCTGTATACGGAATAGTGCATTCATATACACATAGTGTATTCAATCTGTATATACAGTATAGTGCATTCATATACACATAGTGTATTCAATCTGTATACAGTATCATACCATGAGTTTTATATGTGTACAGGCTATATCTATTTATCTTCATGCAAACAGGTTCAAAACCATTATCTATACTTCTACATGTATTCAATCTGTATACAGTATAGTGCATTCATATACACATAATGTATTAAATCTGTATACAGTATAGTGCATTCATATACAGATAGTGTATTCAATCTGTATACAGTATAGTGCATTCATATACACATAGTGTACTCAATCTGTATACAGTATAGTGCATTCATATACAGATAGTGTATTCAATCTGTATACAGTATAGTGCATTCATATACACATAGTGTATTCAATCTGTATATAGTATCATACCATGACTTTTATATGTGTACAGGCTATATCTATATATCTTCATGCAAACAGGTTCAAAACCAATATCTATACTTCTACATGTATACAGTATAGTGCATTCATATACACATAGTGTATTCAATCTGTATACAGTATCATACCATGAGTTTTATATGTGTACAGGCTATATCTATACTTCTACATGTATACAGTATAGTGCATTCATATACAGATAGTGTATTCAATCTGTATACAGTATAGTGCATTCATATACACATAGTGTATTCAATCTGTATCCAGTATAGTGCATTCATATACACACAGTGTATTCAATCTGTATACAGTATAGTGCATTCATATACAGATAGTGTATTCAATCTGTATACAGTATAGTGCATTCATATACACATAGTGTATTCAATCTGTATCCAGTATAGTGCATTCATATAGACATAGTGTATTCAATCTGTATACAGTATAGTGCATTCATATACACATAGTGTATTCAATGTGTATACAGTATCATACCATGAGTTTTATATGTGTACAGGCTATATCTATATATCTTCATGCAAACAGGTTCAAAACCAATATCTATACTTCTACATGTATTCAATCTGTATACAGTATAGTGCATTCATATACACATAGTGTATTCAATCTGTATACAGTATCATAATATGAGTTTTTATATGTGTACAGGATATATCTATATATCTTCATGCAAACAGGTTCAAAACCAATATCTATACTTCTACATGTATTCAATCTGTATACAGTTAAGTGCATTCATATACACATAGTGTATTCAATCTGTATACACTATAGTGCATTCATATACACATAGTGTATTCAATCTGTATATACAGTATAGTGCATTCATATACACATAGTGTATTCAATCTGTATACAGTATCATACCATGACTTTTATATGTGTACAGGCTATATCTATATATCTTCATGCAAACAGGTTCAAAACCAATATCTATACTTCTACATGTATTCAATCTGTATACAGTATAGTGCATTTATATACAGATAGTGTATTCAATCTGTATACAGTATAGTGCATTCATATACACATTGTGTATTCAATCTGTATACAGTATAGTGCATTCATATACACATAGTGTATTCAAACTGTATACAGTATCATACCATGAGTTTTATATGTGTACAGGCTATATCTATACTTCTACATGTATACAGTATAGTGAATTTATATACAGATAGTGTATTTAATCTGTATACAGTGTAGTGCATTCATATACACATAGTGTATTCAATCTGTATACAGTATAATGCATTCATGTACACATAGTGTATTCAATCTGTATACAGTATCATACCATGAGTTTTATATGAGTACAGGCTATATCTATATATCTTCATGCAAACAGGTTGAAAACCAATATCTATACTTCTACATGTATACAGTTTATTGCATTCATATACACATAGTGTATTCAATCTGTATAAAGTATAGTGCATTCATATACACATAGTGTATTCAATCTGTATACAGTATAGTGCATTCATATACACATAGTGTATTCAATCTGTATCCAGTATAGTGCATTCATATACACATAGTGTATTCAATCTGTATACAGTATAGTTCATTCAAATACAGATAGTGTATTCAATCTGTATACAGTATAGTGCATTCATATACACATAGTGTATTCAATCTGTATACAGTATAGTGCATTCATATACACATAGTGTATTCAATCTGTATCCAGTATAGTGCATTCATATAGACATAGTGTATTCAATCTGTATACAGTATAGTGCATTCATATACACATAGTGTATTCAATCTGTATACAGTATCATACCATGAGTTTTATATGTGTACAGGCTATATCTATATATCTTCATGCAAACAGGTTCAAAACCAATATCTATACTTCTACATGTATTCAATCTGTATACAGTATAGTGCATTCATATACACATAGTGTATTCAATCTGTATACAGTATCATACCATGAGTTTTATATGTGTACAGGATATATCTATAATCTTCATGCAAACAGGTTAAAACCATATCTATACTTCTACATGTATTCAATCTGTATACAGTTAAGTGCATTCATATACACATAGTGTATTCAATCTGTATACACTATAGTGCATTCATATACACATAGTGTATTCAATCTGTATATACAGTATAGTGCATTCATATACACATAGTGTATTCAATCTGTATATAGTATCATACCATGAGTTTTATATGTGTACAGGCTATATCTATATATCTTCATGCAAACAGGTTCAAAACCAATATCTATACTTCTACATGTATACAGTATAGTGCATTCATATACACATAGTGTATTCAATCTGTATACAGTATCATACCATGAGTTTTATATGTGTACAGGCTATATCTATACTTCTACATGTATACAGTATAGTGCATTCATATACAGATAGTGTATTCAATCTGTATACAGTATAGTGCATTCATATACACATAGTGTATTCAATCTGTATCCAGTATAGTGCATTCATATACACACAGTGTATTCAATCTGTATACAGTATAGTGCATTCATATACAGATAGTGTATTCAATCTGTATACAGTATAGTGCATTCATATACACATAGTGTATTCAATCTGTATCCAGTATAGTGCATTCATATAGACATAGTGTATTCAATCTGTATACAGTATAGTGCATTCATATACACATAGTGTATTCAATGTGTATACAGTATCATACCATGAGTTTTATATGTGTACAGGCTATATCTATATATCTTCATGCAAACAGGTTCAAAACCAATATCTATACTTCTACATGTATTCAATCTGTATACAGTATAGTGCATTCATATACACATAGTGTATTCAATCTGTATACAGTATCATACCATGAGTTTTATATGTGTACAGGATATATCTATATATCTTCATGCAAACAGGTTCAAAACCAATATCTATACTTCTACATGTATTCAATCTGTATACAGTTAAGTGCATTCATATACACATAGTGTATTCAATCTGTATACACTATAGTGCATTCTATACACATAGTGTATTCAATCTGTATATAACAGTATAGTGCATTCTATACACATATGTATTCAATCTGTATACAGTATCATACCATGACTTTTATATGTGTACAGGCTTATCTATATATCTTCATGCAACACAGGTTCAAAACCAATATCTATACTTCTACATGTATTCAATCTGTATACAGTATAGTGCATTCATATACAGATAGTGTATTCAATCTGTATACAGTATAGTGCATTCATATACACATTGTGTATTCAATCTGTATACAGTATAGTGCATTCATATACACATAGTGTATTCAAACTGTATACAGTATCATACCATGAGTTTTATATGTGTACAGGCTATATCTATACTTCTACATGTATACAGTATAGTGAATTTATATACAGATAGTGTATTTAATCTGTATACAGTGTAGTGCATTCATATACACATAGTGTATTCAATCTGTATACAGTATAATGCATTCATGTACACATAGTGTATTCAATCTGTATACAGTATCATACCATGAGTTTTATATGTGTACAGGCTATATCTATATATCTTCATGCAAACAGGTTGAAAACCAATATCTATACTTCTACATGTATACAGTTTATTGCATTCATATACACATAGTGTATTCAATCTGTATAAAGTATAGTGCATTCATATACACATAGTGTATTCAATCTGTATACAGTATAGTGCATTCATATACACATAGTGTATTCAATCTGTATCCAGTATAGTGCATTCATATACACATAGTGTATTCAATCTGTATACAGTATAGTTCATTCAAATACACATAGTGTATTCAATCTGTATACAGTATAGTGCATTCATATACACATAGTGTATTCAATCTGTATACAGTATCATACCATGAGTTTTATATGTGTACAGGCTATATCTATATATCTTCATGCAAACAGGTTCAAAACCAATATCTATACTTCTACATGTATTCAATCTGTATACAGTATAGTGCATTCATATACACATAGTGTATTCAATCTGTATACAGTATAGTGCATTCATATACAGATAGTGTATTCAATCTGTATACAGTATAGTGCATTCATATACACATAGTGTATTCAATCTGTATACAGTATACTGCATTCATATACAGATAGTGTATTCAATCTGTATACAGTATAGTGCATTCAAAATACATAGTGTATTCAATCTGTATACAGTATAGTGCATTCATATACACATAGTGTATTCAAACTGTATACAGTATCATACCATGAGTTTTATATGTGTACAGGCTATATCTATACTTCTACATGTATACAGTATAGTGCATTTATATACAGATAGTGTATTCAATCTGTATACAGTGTAGTGCATTCATATACACATAGTGTATTCAATCTGTATACAGTATAATGCATTCATGTACACATAGTGTATTCAATCTGTATACAGTATCCTACCATGAGTTTTATATGTGTACAGGCTATATCTATATATCTTCATTCAAACAGGTTCAAAACCAATATCTATACTTCTACATGTGTACAGTATAGTGCATTCATATACAGATAGTGTATTCAATCTGTATACAGTATAGTGCATTCATATACACATAGTGTATTAAATCTGTATACAGTATAATGCATTCATATACACAAAGTGTGTTCAATCTGTATACAGTATCATACCATGAGTTTTATATGTGTACAGGCTATATCTATACTTCTACATGTATACAGTATAGTGAATTTATATACAGATAGTGTATTCAATCTGTATACAGTATAGTGCATTCATATACACATAGTGTATTCAATCTGTATCCAGGATAGTGCATTCATATACACAAAGTGTATTCAATCTGTATACAGTATAGTGCATTCATATACACATAGTGTATTCAACCTGTATACAGTATAGTGCGTTCATATACACATAGTGTATTCAATCTGTATACAGTATCATACCATGAGTTTTATATGTGTACAGGCTATATCTATATATCTTCATGCAAACCGGTTCAAAATCAATATCTATACTTCTACATGTATTCAATCTGTATACAGTATAGTGCATTCATATACACATAGTGTATCCAATCTGTATACAGTATAGTGCATTCAAATACACATAGTATATTCAATCTGTATACAGTATCATACCATGAGTTTTATATGTGTACAGGCTATATCTATATATCCTCATGCAAACAGGTTCAAAACCAATATCTATACTTCTACATGTATACAGTATAGTGCATTCATATACACATAGTGTATTCAATCTGTATACAGTATAGTGCATTCATATACACATTGTGTATTCAATCTGTATACAGTATCATACCATGAGTTTTATATGTGTACAGGCTATATCTATACTTCTACATGTATACAGTATAGTGAATTTATATACAGATAGTGTATTCAATCTGTATACAGTGTAGTGCATTCATATACACATAGTGTATTCAATCTGTATACAGTATAATGCATTCATGTACACATAGTGTATTCAATCTGTATACAGTATCATACCATGAGTTTTATATGTGTACAGGCTATATCTATATATCTTCATGCAAACAGGTTCAAAACCAATATCTATACTTCTACATGTATACAGTTTAGTGCATTCATATACACATAGTGTATTCAATCTGTATACAGTATAGTGCATTCATATACACATAGTGTATTCAATCTGTATCCAGTATAGTGCATTCATATAAACATAGTGTATTCAATCTGTATACAGTATAGTTCAGTCAAATACACATAGTGTATTCAATCTGTATACAGTATAGTGCATTCATATACACATAGTGTATTCAATCTGTATACAGTATCATACCATGAGTTTTATATGTATACAGGCTATATCTATATATCTTCATGCAAACAGGTTCAAAACCAATATCTATACTTCTACATGTATTCAATCTGTATACAGTATAGTGCATTCATATATACATAGTGTATTCAATCTGTATACAGTATAGTGCATTCATATACACATAGTGTATTCAATCTGTATACAGTATAGTGCATTCATATACACATAGTGTATTCAATCTGTATACAGTATAGTGCATTCATATACACATAGTGTATTCAATCTGTATACAGTATAGTGCATTCATATACACATAGTGTATTCAATCTGTATACAGTATAGTGCATTCATATACAGATAGTGTATTCAATCTGTATACAGTATAGTGCATTCATATACACATAGTGTATTCAATCTGTATACAGTATAGTTCATTCAAATACACATAGTGTATTCAATCTGTATACAGTATAGTGCATTCATATACACATAGTGTATTCAATCTGTATACAGTATCATACCATGAGTTTTATATGTATACAGGCTATATCTATATATCTTCATGCAAACAGGTTCAAAACCAATATCTATACTTCTACATGTATTCAATTTTACAGTATAGTGCATTCATATATACATAGTGTATTCAATCTGTATACAGTATAGTGCATTCATATACAGATAGTGTATTCAATCTGTATACAGTATAGTGCATTCATATACACATAGTGTATTCAATCTGTATACAGTATAGTGCATTCATATACAGATAGTGTATTCAATCTGTATACAGTATAGTGCATTCATATACACATAGTGTATTCAATCTGTATACAGTATAATGCATTCATATACATATAGTGTATTCAAACTGTATACAGTATCATACCATGAGTTTTATATGTGTACAGGCTATATCTATACTTCTACATGTATACAGTATAGTGAATTTATATACAGATAGTGTAGTTAATCTGTATACAGTGTAGTGCATTCATATACACATAGTGTATTCAATCTGTATCCAGTATAGTGCATTCATATACACATAGTGTATTCAATCTGTATACAGTATAGTTCATTCAAATACACATAGTGTATTCAATCTGTATACAGTATATAGTGCATTCATATACACATAGTGTATTCAATCTGTATACAGTATCATACCATGAGTTTTATATGTGTACAGGCTATATCTATATATCTTCATGCAAACAGGTTCAAAACCAATATCTATACTTCTACATGTATACAGTTTAGTGCATTCATATACACATAGTGTATTCAATCTGTATCCAGTATAGTGCATTCATATACACATAGTGTATTAAATCTGTATACAGTATAATGCATTCATATACACATAGTGTGTTCAATCTGTATACAGTATCATACCATGAGTTTTATATGTGTACAGGCTATATCTATACTTCTACATGTATACAGTATAGTGAATTTATATACAGATGGTGTATTCAATCCAACATATGCTCACCGACTGAAGACATACCTTTGTCTTCATTTTTTCAAAGTAACAGACAAAGCATTGTCTTAAGATTCGGCTTTTTTAAATACGATATTATTCCTTCCGCTAGTGATTGGTAGCTGTATTTAAAGTTGACTTATTCATATTTTTGTCATTATATGTTAAGTTTAATTTTTTTTCTGCCGGCCTTACCAAGAGGTCTGATTCTTTCTTTTGTTTAGACAAAGCATTGTCTTAAGATTTGTCTGTTTTAAATACGATAGCATTTCTCCCGCTTGTGATTGGTAGCTGTATTTCAAGTTTAATTTGTCATGTTTTTGTCATTATATGTTAAGTCTAAGGTTTTTCGGCCTTACCAAGAGGGCTTATTCTCTCTTTTTTTTAAGACAAAGCATTGTCTTAAGATTAGCCTGTTTTAAAAACGATATTATACCTTGCGCTAGTGATTGGTAGCTGTATATAAAGTTAACTAATTCATGTTTTTGTCATTATATGTTAAGTTGAATGTTTTTTCGGCCTTACCATGAGTGCTGCTCCTGTTTGTTTTTTCTTCAGACATAGGCAAGTCTTAAGTTTTTTTCAATAGTTATTTAAAATTAAATTTTAAAAGTATTTATCAATTTCATAAAGGAATTTTACAAATATTAATTTGAAATAATTTATGATTATAAATTTTTGAAGTCAAGCAGTCGACATTTTTTCCCCTCCCCCTCCCTAGACGACGAATTCGACTGCGCTGATCCTTTCGGCGAGCTCCGGAAGCATTGCTCGACTTGGCGGTATGGGCAGTATGGTTCAAAACACGGTCTAACAGGAGAGGTAGACTATATGAGCTATGTTGCAGCATATATATAGCTATAAGAGCTTTTTGTCTCAGTAGGGTGGGAGAGTTATACATTTATTTTATCCCTTTTCAATTCACAGCATAAACGTCCAAACGTTTATATTCCCTTTCATAATTTTCTAAAAAAATGTTCTGTTTTAATGGTATGGGTGTCATTTAAAATTTCAGACACAGCCTTATCTTAAGTCGCAGAGCATATGTTGAGGGTTGCACATTTTGAGAATTTTTTTCTTTTTAACTTAGCATTTCTTTAAAAACTTCTCAAATCCAAGAATCTTTCATTTAAAAAATACTTCAGACAAAGCAACGTCTTAAGATTTTATCTATTTTTACGAAAGCGCTATTACCATGTAATTTTGGGGAATATGCAAATTTTTACTAACTAAGAATTTTTTTAATTAACTAAGCCAATCTTCATAAGGAATCACAATCGGAAGCATCTAAATTAACTCTAAATAGTACCGAAGTAGAAAAAATTATGTAACTAAACAAGGAAAATCTTATTTTTTTTGTAATTTAAGTTTTATTTAATCAAGAAAAACACAAATTATTTCTTTTTTAGTCAAAAGATCTTTATTGTTTAATATTAAAAGCCAAAAAAGAAATTTAAAAATTTCAGACAAAGCCTTTTCAGAAGAATTACCTTGGTGTTTCGATTCGTTTGTTCGGTTGACGTCTCTCAAGCACCACAATTAGTTATTATTTTAATTTTGCAACGGGACGGATCAGAGAAAAGGTTCTCTTACTTTTATTAAATACAATATTGCTTTAAAAGAGTCAAACATTTATTTTTCATAACTTTTAGTAAGAATTATGCAATTTGTATTGTAAATTATATTGCAGATTCATCATCTTCCGAATAGCTAGATGAGCTTTCTGTTTCTTCATCAGAATATTCGGATTCTGAGAGAGAATCGTAATTTTCTTCATCAGATGTGTCAAACTCAAATTCTGGTTCAGAATGATTTGTTTGTGTTTCACATACGAAATCTGAAAAATCCTGGTTGCACTTTAAATTAAATGTTGTTAGAGCCATTTGAATTTTTAAATTAAGATGATGAACTTCAGAAACTTTCATGACGGATTTCCCTTTCGCAAATTTCTCGTCTTCTCCGGTATGTTTTTGACTTGGTTGTTGTAGTGATGACCGTTTATCAATGAGGAATCGCATGTAGTTTATCATTTCATTCTTACTCAATGTAATTTCCTCCCTTGCTCTTTTCAATAGCATCCAACAATCAACAATATTATATTTGTCGGCAAGGGAAACTGCAAAAACGACGAAATGAAGTTTTTACTTAAAAAAGTAAAATTTTTTTTATTTTTACGTGTGGGAAAGTGCGTGTCATCCCGATCCAGAACTGTTTCCCAAGGAAAGACACCTTCATTGAAATCCTCGTAAGAAATTGGAAGCGTTGTATCCTTAGAATTAATTAATTCAATCGTTTCCAAAGCCTTTCGTTTAGTTTCCGTCAAAACCCGCCTTAATTTAGTGCGACTCTTCGAATTTTCTTTTTTAGTACAAGTTCGATACTATGAGTAAGTAATGCGGTCTCAATTTATTTTTTGTAATTTACCTGCTTCTTTAGAGATAGAAATGGAAGTAGTCTTTAAATGAGCATGTAAGCCCTCCAGCATTCTTCTCAGTGTATCAACTGTAGTCTTTTTGGTTTTTCTTTGGTCAAGAATTGCCTTAGCTTTTGTCTCCAGCTCCTTGTGAATCAGTGGAAGATCATTATATACGAGGTTATGGGTTTCCAACAATTTCTCGAGTTTTGGAGTGCCTTGTTTGATTTCCTTTCTTGCCTAAGAAAATTTTCGTTATTTTCAAATAATTATTCAACCTGTATTGCAAAGTTGTTTACTTTTTCTAGCTTTTTGCGTAGAAGGAAATGCATATTTTCAATTTTACCCCAGTTCCAATAAAGAATAGCTAATGTTAAAAAATCGTTTCTGTCTAAATGAAGTAAGAGTAAAATCGTTGAATTAATAGTTAACAATGCAACAATGTTTGCTAATAAATACAGTAAGAAGCTCTATTACTATGTTTGGCCATATGCTTTAGCACATAAGCATATAGATACAATTTGGAGAAAACTTGCTCGTGCTCTTCTCCTCCAGTTAAGCCCATTCCAGTTGTCCAGCGGGGATTCCATAAAATCTGTTTTGTACATATATATTTCAAGCTTGAGAGAAGACTTTGCTTCATAATTTATTGATATAATACCTTGCATGGCAATTGATGTGCATTCTTATGCATGATAGGCAAGATTCCTGTCATTTCACTTGTTAGATTACGGTATTCAGGAAAATGACGAGCCACTTTTGTTTTCATCCATTTCCAGTATTGGCATACCACGTCGTAGCAGAAGAATTTGGCGTTACTTTTCATGCCTTCGTTGTGCATAAATGCAGTATGGGTCCACGATTCACCTTTAAACATGTTGATTGCGTATGGTACAACGCAGTGCTTGCAAGAGCTAACGACGAGCCCAGTCTCGTCATACTTCTTTTGTTCATTGGAGTCTTCTCTTGCGGCCTTAAAAGCCGATCCCCCACACATCTGTTTCTTTTTTGTCTACAAAATAAGATATGGGAATTAAAAATACTATAAAATTATGATTAATCATATCGTAGTCCAGCATGTCAAATCTAGTAGTTTCAAATGAAATGTAATTGCGTACAGTAGAAACTTTGTTGTAAATCCTTTGACGGAAATTTTCAACTTCTGTATCGGATTTGATAACTAAGTTTCCAAACCTCGCCTGTGGCTGTTCCATTCTATTGAAATAATAAAACTTAAGACCAGTCTTTGTCGTGTTTTCTTGTACACGCATCTTACGTTCTTTCGTTTTCTGGATTGTGCACTTTTCCAGCCGAGCTTAAGCGCCTCAATTTTACGATAACGTCAGAAGATCTGACTAAAGGTTCTTTCCCACAACTTGGGCAATGAGTTTTGTCTCTTTTCAGCACTTCTTGGTCAATATAGTGGCGACAGGTTTCCCACTCTCTTTCCGCAGTAGTAAATAACGGTACGTTAATCGGTCCATTCTTCCAAATCAACCAAATCATAATTATAACAATTGAATAAATTGTACTGCTTTGTGTCACGTACCCGTCCATATTCTTTAGATACGTCTTCAAGAGTGCGAGCGTACATGTTCTTTGAAGAACCTGGACACTTGTGGGAAATGTAATACCCTAATAGAAGTGCCTCTTCTGAAAAAAGATATGTAACTTTCTCTGATAAACTTGCAGGGAAAAAACCAGAAAATATATAGTCGTCGATAGTGGCTTTCCTAACAGTATGGCAACTATCACAAACAAAATTAGTTCCCTTTAACAGAAACCGACCTGTCCAATTATTTTTTAAATTATTAGATAGTCTTTAGAATACGGTCTACATTGAATGTTATTTTTACCTTGCTCAGTGACAACCACGATTGATTCTGTGAGATTGGGTGTAAGCGACATCGATCCAAGGCAGTTTACATCACAGCATTTAAGAGGCACAAAGCATGGTAAACAAACATCTGTAAAAGAGCATAATAGTTGAGAAACACGTGTGTCTGAATTTTTATTTTTAGACAGATACCTTTTGTTATAATGTTTCCTTCTTCATCGATAAAATGATGGGGCTGTAATGTTTCCAGGGTTTCGCAAGAACACAATAGTCTTCGATGAAATGGCATGCTGGAGTGTGTGTTTGCATCACATTGATGGCAAAGGTGTCTTTTGCAGGTCATACATCTCACAGCGTAGAAGTTCAAATCACCATGACACTGGTCACATTTTGAATGAAAGAGTGGCTGTCTTGATACATATTCTGTAAAAATTCTTCTTCTAGCATGCTGTCCCCATGCACCAAATGTTTGTCGTTCTTGCCATGTTCGATGTTGTCTTACCTGCATGCTTTCTAAGTCGTTTTTCACTTCTCTTCTTAGCTTATCTGCAAAGATACAACTTCACTTTATTTTTATAACCAAAATAAAATTGTACTGGATTTTCATAGTAACCAAGATCTTCAAGGCTGATAGCTGATGGGAATTCATCAGTCGCTATGTCATTTGCTGAATGATGGGTAGTGAATGATGAAACAGTTTGTGGCTGTTGTACGGATTGCGAAGAATGTTGAAGGGAATCACCACTAAGAGTTGAATTTTTTTTTCTTCCTAGTTTTTCCAAGATAAGTAAAAGTTTTTCCAGCAGTGGAACTAGACTTTACTTTTACATTGTTCTTCGACTTGGAAAAATGCTCGGATAAATGATGATACTTTCTTTTCCTCTTGGGATAAACATTTTTCTTCTTTTTCTCTTCTGTTGATGAGGTTTCGAAATCACTTTCCACATAATTTTCCGACTCACTCAATGAACTTACTTCTGCCATGACAAATTACGTAAAAATGTATGGTGCATTGGTGCGCCGTTTGTAGCAGCGAAATACAGATACTTTTTTCGTCAATCCAACCTTAGTCTGCTATCGTCGTCTGCTTAACACCGTTGCTATGCTTTCTTTTTTGCTGTGATCTTTTTTTAATTTAATGAAAAATGCTACCTTTTAATTGCAAAATAAATCAACCGAAATAATTAGAATTATTCTTTAATATTATTTTGCATTTCCCCCCCTTTTTTTACATAAAACCCATGAAAGTTATTCAAACGGATAGCCACCTAGCGGTCCAAAACATAGCCACATTCACTCTCCCCCTAGATGGCTAGGGATAAGCGCTGAGCGGCTGAGCCCTATCATCAAATGTTCCGTCTATGTGGTGCGAGCCAGTAGCCGCTGCCGGTGTTGGAGGTGGGCCATCTTCAATTTATTGGACAGCAAGGGCATACGGCTATAAAGGAACGACGGGTCGCTAACGATCAGCTACTCTGGGTGTCGTCGACAAGGGGCAGTCCGACCAGCCCGGAATTAAACGGTGAAAAACTAGCGCAATAATATTAAGCCAAATATTTGCTAGATATGCGCCCGGTTAATTAAATTTAAAACAATACGCTTTAATAAGGGCTAAATTTTTATTTTAGGGCTTGCGCGTTTTGTAAATTATACCATGAAATAAATTGCGCTCAATTGATACTATCGTGCGCAACTTAATGATTAGCACCCTCCTGCGCTCTTAGTAAAGCTTGTTCTAGTGAAAAATATTTTACCTTATTATTTTTGCGTATATATTATAAAAGGTATTGCGCTAAATTTAGCGCCTCGTAGTTTATCACAGGTAAATCACTAGTGCCATACGCGCTTACACAGCGCTAGATCTAGCGCGTAATATTTGACTTAATTATTTTTCGCGCTACATATTTATTTTTGCTGCTTATTTGTGTTTGTAAATTATGTAATGAAATTCAATGTGCTAAATGTTACGCATTTCGCGCAAGTTAATCTTAAGTTAATTATTAGCGAAATGCGCGCATAGAGAACGCTAGATCTAACGCTAACAATTTAAAATGTTTGGCCGCGAGCAGCGAGCCGTATAAAATAGTGGAAGGGCGACGATTAGCGCTAATAATATAGCCAACGGACTCGCGACAAGCGCTTATATCATGTACAGGCACGCTCTTCTCGTCCATTGGCCGCAATCGTTTTCCCTTTCGCAACATTTTATTCGTCGATTTTTTTTAAAATTAACGAACCGCTTGCGCGTTTCGTAAATAATACAATGAAATACGAATATTGCGCTAAATATAGCGCATCGCGTGCTACTTTATCGCAAACAAATCGCTAGTGCCACGCGCGCTTAGATAGCGTTAGATGTAGCGCAACAAATTTCAATGGATTTTTTTTTCGCTTATAATGAGCCGCAAAAAATAGCGGACGGACCAGCGATAAGCGCTGAAAAAACGGACTCGCGTTACTCGTGTGACCAGTCGCCTATGGCACGTTTTTAGTGCCATAAGTAGCACCTGAACCCAGCACCTGAACCCTCAACCTCAACCCAGCACCTCAACCCTCAACCTCAACCCGGCACCTATCTATTTTCCGGCGCTATTTTTTCAAGCTACTTTGTCAAGCTATGCTGACATCTAGCGGAGGGAAAATTAAGCGACCCCGAACTTACATTGTGCCCCCTAGTGACAGAAATGTGGAAAGTTGTCTGCTACACTTTTTTTTGCTTAAGCAGTCGCGTGGCTTTTTCGTTGATGTTAAATAATATGCGTTACATTAAAGAAGGTAATCCGGTCTCATTTATTTTTATTGAACCGAATGTTATTTTTGGGGTAGAGCTGGTTATCCAGTCCCATTTTTTTATTGTGCCACATCTTTTGTTTAATTTGACATTTTTTCTGAATACTGATGTGACGTGTTGGGGAGCTGGTTATCCAGTCCAATTTTTGTTATTTTACCACATCTGATATTAAATATTAATTATGATATTTCATTTATCAAATAACAAAGTAAAGAAATTCTGACCAGTTATATATTGATGCATACAACCCATTACATCATAGTTTAAACAAAGCTAATAATAATACTCCTGATTACTCATTGCAGAGCTGAAATACTACCTTTTACATTACCTATTCAATGTAATGTCTGATGGGCCAATAATCTGTGTCATATGACTTGCACTTCTTGAAAATTTACTCACAGAACAAAGTACATTGATCCTGTCATAGTTCTTGACTGCAACTCGTTGAACAAGCTGTAAGT
>WJBH02000241.1:0-32805 GCA_013167095.2 Daphnia sinensis | reverse complement strand
CGAATTATTTATCAGAAATTAAAGTGCTGAACGCGGTAAAAGTTGAATTTCACTTTTGTGCCTGATTAAATGATTTCCAGGTCATAGATAATGCTAATGAGTCATAAAGCAAAGGCTTTGCCAATAAGTTTAACAACATCGGATGTGCTTTTTACAAATGCTAAATCTTTTTTAATTTGTGATGACGTGAGTACTATTACCTTACAAGTACGTTTTAATTTAGGAGAAAATTTAGCAAATTCAATCAAAAAGTCAATTCCATTCATTTTGGGCATATCTAAATCTAAAAAAAATTAACTTCGGCATTTTACCAATTTTTGCCAAACTAAGCTTTAAATATTCTAATGCATCTTTAGCATTATCCTGTAAGATAACTTTTCTTTTAGCAACTTTTCAGCGCTTGTAAAGTAATTTTTTGGTCGATGGGGTTATCATCAACAATCATAATCCAATTATGGTGTTTCATATCAACTATGATTTTGCTAAAATATGCATCCTATTCATTTATTTAACCTATGCTAATAAGTTATTGGGTTGTTTTAGCGCTACAAAATTAAGGCCATAAACTTTGCTAACTTTAAATCAAGCTCGTCAAAAAATACCCTCAAATTAAAAATAGATAGTTTATAGTGTTAAAAGCCAAAGCCAAATCAAACAAATTAAATCAATTACAAACAAATAGATTTACAACTATTAAGAATATTTTTCTACAAAAAGAGTTATTTATTCTACTTAATGTAGAGTTATTTACCCAAACTTAATTTTATTTAATTATTAATTAAGTTTTGAGTTAAGCAAATTTGCATATAAAGAGTTTATAGTTTCATTAAGGCTACAGACATTCCATTGGTAAACACGGGTAAACAACCATTTGTAAGGCTACGATACCAAATTTTTTCTGTGGATTAAAAAACATAGCACTATACAAACCGTAGGCAGAACCAGTATGTCCTTTCATTTTTTTTCCTTAATGATATGCTGATTTGTTTCTATGGCCAAACCGTACCCTTCATCACTAGAGATTTGAGTTTGCATAATTTTAGCGCTTTTTTTACTGATGATTTTAACTCTTTGTAAGTACCCATGTTAAGATGCATACTCATGTATTTTGCCAAATCTATTGCCGAAATTTTCATTCCGCCTGTTGGCGATAAAAGTGGAGTAGAATAGCCTAAAATGTATTGTTTAAGTTCTTCGCTACGCGGGTTATAAGCCATTGGAGATGAAGTAAAGTTTTTGGGGGCATCATTATAGCTATACAGAGTCACAAAGCGATTTTTATCTAAAGAATCCACGCAATAACCACCGTATAAACCTAATGGATCTAAAATATGAGCCTTCATATATTCATCAAACCTTTGCCCGTTACTTTTTTCTATCACGGCACCAACCATGTTATAATTTAGGTTACAATATTGATAGCCTTTGCCTGGCTCGTAATCATTGTAACATTTTGCCCAATTTGGGTTTTTTTAGGATTTATAGCGTCTAAACTAAATACCCTTCCTATCATTGATACTAGAGGTATGCGACAAAAACCATTTTAAGCGTAATAACTTTTTCAGGAAACTTCGGGTTTCTTACTTTGAAGCCAATTAACTTACTAAAATCGTCTGACAAACTTAGTTTGCCTTGTTCTACCAGTTGCATAATGGCTGTTGCCGAAAAAGATTTAGAAATAGAGGCAATTCTAAAAATATCCGTTTCGGTAAGCGGTTCTTGACTGTCTAGGTCTTTTAATCCAAAAGCTTGCTGATAAATTAAGCTGTTTTTTATAACTGCTACAGATAGCCCAATTGCCTTATATTGTTTAATAATATCGTTTATATCAGCTTCCAGTTTAGCTTGTTGTGCAAAGCTTGAAAAAGTTGTAGCTAAAAAAAACAATATCAAACTAAATTGCCTTACCAAAAATCTAATCATATTTTTTTTTAGTGCACAATATAAACATTTTATAGTTCTATTAAAGCTTAAATTATCGAATAATTCCATTTTGCATCGCAAAACGAACGAGAGAAGCCGTATTTTTGACTTGGTTTTTTCTATTAGGCTTTGCCTGTGACCCTCTATGGTGCGTTTGCTAATGAAAAGTTTTTCAGACATTTCGCTATTAGTTAGTCCGTCGGCAATGAGGTTAAGTATCTCGATTTCTCTGGTCGAAAAATCAATATCAATTTTGTTGTAATTGTCGAAAACTGCCTATTCTGCATTAAGTTGTCGATAATTTTCATGGTAAGTTCGGCAACAAGGTATTGTCCGCCATGGTTAATAAACTTTAAACCAAAAATTAATTCTTCTGGATTGATGATATTTTTAAGCATATATCCAGATGCCCCTTCTAAAAAAGCCTGTAAAATATACTTTTCGTCATCATGCATAGACAAAATCACAATTTTAGTTGCTGGTTTTATTTTCTTTACTTCTTTTATCAAAGAAATGCCATCCATTTCTGGCATATTGATGTCTGCGAGTATAATATCAATTTTACAATTGGCTTTTATTGCGCTTAATACTTCATTTCCATTAATAGCTTCTCCAACTACTTTAATTTCGTTATCGGCCTCTAAAAGTACTTTAATCCCATTTCTAACTATGTTATGGTCATCTGCTAAGAATACGTTTAACATCATTTTATATATTTAACAACTAACAATCAGGTAGCTATATAAGTTTCATTTTTTATCTGTTGGCAACGATTACAGCTTACTACAACAAATTGATTTCTTTTTAAAACAGCAAAAGTGTTTTTTGGGCTATTTGATGATTATCAAAACATATTGTTAAACAAGTTTTGAATATTATATTTAAAATATGCAGGAGCAATTTTTATTAGCGGCATAAATAATTTAATGGTAAGCTAGTTTCTGCAAAAATTGGGTTTTAATTGAAGCCAATTGCATAAAAAATCACACAAGATATGTTGTGTGATTTTTTAACGACTTTATTCGTGTTTTAAAGTACCGATCCACCGCTACGCTCGTCTTCATCTAAATTACTTTCATCATCGTCATCTCTTCCTCATCAAATATTTCATCATCGTCATCTAGAGTTGAGTCGTCATCTTCAGTATCTAACAAATCATTGTCACCGTCGTCTTCCATAGGTCTATCTGAAACCCCACCTCGACCTCCTGTACCACCAGATTGATTTCCGTTTGGCGTACCTTGGTTACCCATATTTGTGTCATTGTCTCCCATTGAACCACCTTGCTGCCTGGTACTTTGATTGCCCATGTCGTCATTTTCTTGTAAAGGCGAACCTCCATTGTTTGGATTGATTGATGAGTCTTGATTTTGATTTTTTTCTTCTTGATTTTGATTTTCTGTATTCATGGCAGTATTTTTTAAGTGAGTATTTATGTTAATTAACGAATATTCGAATTTGACCCGGTTTGATTAGTATTTAGTATCCATATTTGTGGTATCGCCATACATGGTGGTGTCTTGGGTACTCATGCTCGTATCAATCTGATTGGTATCAGCATTTGATGCATCATTTTCGCTAGCACCACCACATCCCATTATTACCATAACGGCAAAAATGCCTAATGTTAACAATTTTAATTTCATAGTTTTCTAAATTTAAATTTTAACTAATCATCCAGATTTTACTCTTTTTTATTTTTGCTCCTATAGCTTGCATAGGTAATTCCAATAATTAGAACAAATACAATTCCTATGTATGGTGAGTGGTATGAACATAACAATGAATTTATTTTTTATTTTTAGGAACCTTTGCGCCTTCTTTTTTAGCTTCACTTAGTCCAATTGCAATGGCTTGCTTATTAGAAGTAACTTTTTTTCCACTACCGGTTTTTAATTTACCTTCTTTTTTTCGTGCATTGCTTCTTCTACCTTCTCACTAGCTTTTTTACCATACTTTGCTGCCATATTTTTAAGGATTGATACTATATATAAAATAGCATTTGTATGAAAAAGGTTTAGCAGATTTTTAAAACACGTATTTTTCTAAAAAATTAGTATTTCTACTTTGTAAGGGTAATAAGTAAACAAAATTCCTGCTCATCAGTTTTAAACGATAAAAGTTTAAAAAACATCCGGTTAAATTTTCTTGTTAACTAGATAAAACTTATTAAGCTTATGAAAACATATTCAATTGTAATTACCTTGGTATTGCTTGCTTTAGTTTACGCTTGTCAAAGTCCAGAACAGCGAGCAATTGGCGACACCGCCCAATCTAACAATAAAGATGCAGTAGACTCTAACGCTACCCACTTAATGCCGCAGAAAAAGCGTTTGCAGAAAAAAGCATCGATAAGCAGTTTTATGAAGAAGAGTTTGCAACTAAAATGTTAAAAACCACCGAGAACCCCGATGTACAAAATTTAGCTACCATCATGCTTAAAGAACACAAACAAGCCAATACAGAACTAGCTAATATAGCCAAAAAATTACGCATTCAACTACCCAGGACGATACCCGCTGATAAACAAAGTCTACTAGATAAGCTCGAAGATATGGAAGAGTACGAGAAAAACCTTACCTACGCAAACTTAATGGTTAAAGATCATGAAAAAGCCATTACAATTTTTTCTGAAGGTACAAAGGTAAACAACAAAGACCTTTCGGCTTTTGCCAAAGCTAAACTTCCAAGGCTAAAACAACATTTACAAGAGGCAAAAAGAGTACAAGATATCATGCTAAAAATTAAAAACGACAAAGGAGATATTCCCTTAAAAAGGAGTAACGATAATGATAAAAATTACCAACGCAAACAGTAAAAATGATGTAAAAATCATCTTAAAAAAAGTACTTACACCATAAAACGAGTATTAATGCCTTAAACAAAAACCCACATTTACAAGTTATATAAGCAACATATACACATTAAAATAAATAATAACTTATGGAAATGCCTATAAATATTCTGCTTTTTCTCATTTAAGATGGGATTTTGTTTACCAACGCCCACAACATTTACTAACCGTTTTGCCCGAAAAACCAACGTTTACTTTTTGAAGAACCTGTTTTTGACAGTGATAGCAATATGTATTTATCTTTAGCTAAAAGAGAAAAAAAATTACACGTAATTACCCCCCATCTACAATCAAACTTATCAGAAACTGAAATTAATAACGCACTTACTAAATTGGTTGATCAATTTTTGCAAAATATTGAACTAGACCAGTCAATTTTTTGGTATTACACCCCTTTGGCCTTAAAATTTACCGATAAGCATAAACCTAAAATTATAGTGTACGACTGTATGGATGAGCTATCGGCCTTTAAATTTGCGCCAAAAGAAATTATTACCTTAGAGAAAAAATTAATGGCAAAAGCCGATGTGGTATTTACCGGTGGTCACTCGCTTTATGAAGCAAAAAAACAATACCATTCTAATATATTTCCCTTTCCAAGCAGTATAGAAAAAAAACATTTTAACAGTGCACGTACAATGCCAGAAGCGAAGAACAAAAAAACATTGCAGGACCAAAAATTGGTTTTTTTGGTGTAATTGACGAGCGTTTTGATATTGAGCTTTTAAGAGAAATTGCAACAAAACGTCCAAATTGGCAGCTCATTATGATTGGCCCAGTAGTGAAAATTGAACACGAAATATTGCCTAGTAACAATAATATACACTATTTAGGACAAAAAATCTTATAGCGAACTGCCTGGTTATTTAGCAGGCTGGGATATTGCTTTAATCCCCTTTTTGTTAAATGAATCTACTCGATTTATTAGCCCAACAAAAACTCCAGAGTATTTGGCCGCCAGCATACCAGTGGTATCTACAGCAATTAGAGATGTAGTAAAACCCTATGGCATTAAAAAACTGGTTCATATTTGCAAAGATAGCGACGAGTTTATCAATGCCATTGAAACCGAATTGGCTGTAAATGCCGTAAAGAATGGTTAATACACGTAGATGAATATTTAAAACAAATTTCGTGGGATAAAACTTTCAATGCCATGCAAAACAAAATCAAAACTACCTTAGATAATCTCAATAAAATATCTATTGCCAGTTAGCCCTGCGCTAATCAGTTGATATAATTTTCACTTAAAGCAAAATAGTTATGGAAGTATGGGGCGGTATTGAATGTACCATTAATAGGGTACAAGATCAATTTTTTGACCAGTTGTTATACGCTGGCCATTACGAACGAAAAGAAGACCTAGAACTGATTTGCGATTTAGGAATTACCAAAATAAGGTATCCAATTTTATGGGAAAAACACCAGCCCCATAAAGATATGGAACCTGTTTGGGATATGGAATATAATTTGAACTACCTAAAAAGTAGAAATATTGACGTAATTGCGGGTCTCGTTCATCATGGTTCGGGACCAAGTTACGCCCCTATATTATCGGCTAAATTTGCACCAAGTTTAGCTAAATACGCCGAAAAGTAGCTTTAAAATTTCCATGGATAAATTATTACACACCAATAAACGAACCTTTAACTACAGCTAGGTTTTGTGGATTATACGGTTATGGTATCCTCACCATCAAGATGACAAATCGTTTTTACAAATATTGATAAACGAATGCAAGGCCACCATTTTAGCCATGCAAGCCATCAGAAAAATAAATCCTAATGCCAAATTGGTACAAACCGAAGATTTGGCAAAAATACATAGCACGCCTTATTTAAAAACCCAGGCTAATTTCGAAAACCATCGCCGTTGGTTAAGTATAGATATGCTTTGTGGCAAGGTAAATGAAAAACATCCACTATTTAAACGTTTTAAAAAAGTAGGAATTGAGCATGAACTGAGCTTTTTTACCGAAAACCCACTTCCACCAGATGTGTTAGGATTTAATTATTATGTTACTTCTGAAAGATTTTTAGACGAAGATTTAAGCCTATATCCCGCTCATACACATGGCGGAAACGGAAAACAAAAGTACGCCGACATAGAGGTAGTTAGAACCCACAAAACCAAATTAGCAGGTCCCGAAGCCCTGCTTAAAGAAGCTTGGGATAGGTATAAATTGCCATTGGCCATAACCGAAGCACATTTGCATTGTGGCAGAGAAGACCAATTGCGCTGGTTGCAATTTATATGGACAGCAGCCAAAAAACTAGAAAGCGAGGGCGTAAATATATTATCGGTTACTATTTGGTCGTTATTAGGTGCTTACGGATGGGATAAACTCCTAACCAAAAAACAATGGCAAATACGAGTCGGGCGCATTTGATTTAAGTATGGGAAAACCTCGAGCAACTGCCCTAACCAAACAAATTAAGCAATTTGCAAACAACCAACCCTACCAACATCCGGTATTAAAAAGCGAAGGTTGGTGGCAACGACCCAACAGGATTTTGTATGAGCAGAAACCCATTTAAAAATTAAACACATCATGGTAAACAATTGCAATCCGATTTTAATCATTGGTGCAAACGGTACCCTAGGTAAGGCTTTTGCTAAATTATGTGCGAACAGGGGGCTTGTGTATCGGGCACTTACCCGCCAACAAGTCGACTTTACCAAACATCAACAAATTGAAGCCATGATTGCTAAATATAAGCCTGGGCAATTGTAAATGCAGCAGGTTTTGTGCGGGTAGATGAAGCCGAATTTGAACCAAAAAATTGTTATTTAAGCAATACTGATGGTCCTGTAAACTTAGCCATTAACTGCCAAAAACATGGCATTAAACTACTCACTTTTTCATCAGATTTAGTATTTGATGGCCTAAAAAAAAGCAGCTACATAGAAACCGATAGCGTAAACCCTTTAAATGTTTATGGCTTAAGCAAAGCAAAAGCCGAAGAAAAAGTATTGCAACACAATCCATCGGCATTAATTGTAAGAACAAGTGCATTTTTTGGCCCTTGGGATAAATACAACTTTGTACACCAGGTAATCAACACCCTAAAAAACGAACTCCCATACAGTGTGGCCAACGATGTGTACATCTCTCCTACTTACGTGCCCGATTTGGTAAACACAAGTCTTAATATTTTAATAGACGATGAGCAAGGAATTTGGCATTTAGCCAACAAAGGTGAACTTACCTGGTACGAGCTTGCGCAAGAAGTAGCAAACAGAGCGCATTTAAGTCAAAAATATTTAAAACCGCTAACGGTAAACGAATTGGGCTTAACAGCAAAACGCCCAGCTTTTAGTGTTTTATCAACCGCAAAAGGCAACAATTGCCCACACTAGAAAATGCCTTGAGTAGCTTTTTTGATGCGTACAATTTTAACTAAAGCAAACGCTTGAAAAACAAAAATAGACTGTCTTATTCTACATTTATTAAAACAAAAATTAAAGATCAAGACTTGTTTTAATAAAGATAGATTAGGTAAAATCCATTTAGTCAATAAACAACTTAATTGCACAAACAAATCCAAAAACGCACCTCAAGTTAATTCATTCATTCATTCAACACTAAATTATCTATTATGGAAACAATGCAAAATGATCAACACCAAGAAGGTACCGTGGCAAAAACCATCGAAGAACAAACTGCTAAACTTCCATCTGATCTGTTTTTATGGGCAGCTCTAGCAAGCATGGGCGTATCACTTACCTTAAAACTGATGCAAAAAAAAACACCTGGCGCTCTTTATTGGACAATGGGCAGCTCCTTTTTTTATTATTAGGCGTTTACAACAAAATTGTAAAAACCCGAAGGGCACGACAAAACAGATTTTTAATTACCTAAACCCAAAAGATTATGTTTACCACGTAAAAGAACTACAGTTTAATGCAAGAGTCTCTAAACCAGATCCTCGCTTTGCCCGAATTTTGTTAGAACAATTTGTGCGCAAACGGCGAGCTCAAAGCGGCAATGCAATATTTTACACAAGCATTTACCTGTAAACTTCCTTATCCAGATAAGTATGATATGTTGATGGATATTGCCACAGAAGAATTTAGTCATTTAGAAATTGTGGGGCCACCATACAAATGCTACTAAAAGGTATTAGCGGAGATTTAAAAGAAAATGCCGATCAAGATGAAATTAATACCTTATTAGATGGAAAAGCCGCAAAAGAAACTTACATACACGAAGCAATGGTAAATCCACATTTTTATGCACTAACAGGTGGCGGACCAGCTTTAACAGACTCAAACGGCGTACCGTGGACAGCGGCTTATGTTACCGCCAACGGCGACCCAACAGTTGATTTAAGATCTAACATGGCAGCCGAATCAAGAGCTAAAATTGTGTACGAGTATCTAATGCAATATACCGATGACCCCTATGTAAAAGATACCTTAAATTTTTTAATGACCCGAGAAGTTGCGCATTACCAAATGTTCGAAGCCGCTTTAAACACTATTCAACCTAATTTTCCGCCAGGAATTTTGCAAAGTGACCCTCGCCATAGCAACACCTATTACAACATGTCTGAAGGCGGTATCAGGGGGCCATGGAATGATGGTAAAAGTAGCCAGATGGGCGAAGAATGGCAATACGTAGATTCGCCAACGGCAAGAGTGAGAGAAACCGAAGGCCTAACAAATTTAGAAACCAGTGGGCACTACCAGAGATGACGATACCATTGCAGATACAGAAGAAATGCTTGCCCAACAACGTGCCGAAGAAATTAAAACAGCAACGCCAATAGGCCTAAGCCAATGGAACTATTATTAAAACCTAATGCAAAAAAAAATTAAAATAAGATTACATTTTTTTTATGTTTTTTAAAAGCTCTAACTAACAATTAGAGCTTTTGATTTGTTATATAAATAGAAAATTATATAAAAATCCAGCATACAACTAAACTTAATTTTATGCAAGAACAAAAAATCCATCCCAATTATGGCCTTACTAAATGCAAAAAGGAAGATGATGACTTTGCTGAATTAAATTTAAGCCCCCTACCTAGGGCAGTATTAAGGCCAAATGCTTTTGTTTTGTTAGATGGGACCTGGAAATTTGCCGTAGATCCCGAAGATAAAGGGATGGCAGAGTCATGGTATATTGAACATAACTTTGTGGATACCGCTACTTGGCCAGGTAGTGTAGAATCACATTTAGCTAAAATAAAACCTACCGAAAAGCTTGGGAAGATAAAATCGTTGTATGGTACGAAAGAGAATTTCCAATACCTACCCTATCCGAAGAAGCAAAGAAACATCATTCTCAACTACAATTAACTTTTGGCGCTTGCGGTTACGAAACCAGAGTTTGGCTTAACGGACATTTACTGAAAACCATTGAAGGTGAAGAAGTACACTTTGGCGAGTATACTTCTTTTTCTTACGAACTGAGCGATAAAATACTGCAACCTATTAACAAACTAACTGTTCGTATTGCCAGCTCTATGGATGCCGATATTGCACGGGGCAAACAAGAATCGTCTGTGTATATAAAAGAGGCGGAATATGGTACCAAACCTACACAGGTGGCATAAGAAGTGTGTGGCTAGAAACCGTCGAAAAAAATAGACTACGCTCTAGAGTAGATGTAATTTGTTTTATTGATGATGATTTGATACGCTTTAACTTAACCACACGCATCCACAACCCAGGCTCATATACTATTAAACTTAAAATATATACAAAAAATAAACTCAAAGCCAAACTGGTAGCAACCGACGAATATCCCCTCTTATTGGCTGCCGGACAAAAAACACATCGTTTAGTAATTGAACTGCCCAACGCTAAACTGTGGTCGCCAGAACATCCTCATCGCTATAAACTTATTGCGCAACTAATAGATGCAAATGGACATGTTTCAGAAATTGAAAGCTATTTTGGTGTCAGAAAAATTGAAACAACAGGGAAATCGTATTTTCCTTAATAACAAACAAATCAATTTAAACGGTATTTTATACCAACCCGGCGTGGCCACCTACGAAGAGATAAAAAGACACATGTATGCCATTAAAGCTTTGGGATGCAACTTAGTGCGTATCCATATTGCAGGTGTAGACCCAAGAATTTATAAAATTAGCCGATAAAATTGGATTATTAATTTGGGTAGAAAGTACCCAGCCCACACCGCTCTACGGCAAAAAGCAGAGCAAACCACCACGATGAGCTATTAAGAATGCTCGCCTTAATTGGCACACACCCCTCGGTTGTGATTTGGAGCTTGTATAATGAAGATTGGGGCGTACAAGATATCGCCACCAACGAAGAAACGAGAAAACACATTATTTACAGTTATTTCTTTATGCAAATTGCTTTTCCTCAATTTTTAGTGGTAGATAACGATGGATGGCACCATATCTCGGCCGAAGGAAGATTAAAAAGTGATTTGCTAACTGCACATTTATACACCCCAGACATAGAAAAATGGCGCAAATTGTTAGATAGATTTGTGGCAGGCGAACAAAAAAATGTTGCTGCATACCCGCTCATTGTTGGCGATGCATTTTTTTACCGAAAACAAGTACCTTTGGTGGTAAGCGAATGGGGCGGATTTGGTTTTAAAAATTACGGCGGCCCAAAAAAAGAGAGCGAGCGTGCTAAAAAAATAGCATTATTCAAAAAAGAACTCAAAAGCCGGCCCATAGCTGGCGATGTTTACACACAAGCCACTAACATCGAAGAAGAACAAAATGGATTGATAGATTTTAGCACAGGCGAATTACATGTACCTCCGGGTTTGCTGGGCGATGACTTTGAGTTTAAAACATCATAAATAAGCTAAAACTGTTTAGCATGTTTGCTGTTCATCAGAAAACTTTCCTTTTAACAGTTTTTCTATTTTTTTTCATTAAGTAATCTAAGTCAAAAGGTTTAGCTATAAACTCGTCACATCCATAATCGCCCAAAGACATCAACACCTTCGGAAAAGCCGAATAAATAATTACAGGTAAATCGCTTGTGGCCTCGTTCTTCTTAATTTGACTACATAACTCACCCCCGTTTACTAACGACAATAAAAAATCCAACAGAACTAAATCTGGCTTAAAATCATCTACCAAAGGCAAAATCTCCTCGGCATCGTTGTATATTTTATATTCATAACCATAAAAAGAGAAAAGTTCAGCTAACATATCCGCTAGTGCTAAATCATTTTCAACGATAAGTATTTTTGGAACAGAACTGAATAAACCGCCTTCGTTGGTTAAAATACCAGAGTTGTTTTTGACCATAAGATTAATTTTGTAGAAATAGTTATTCCCCTTCATCAAAACCACATTCATTTCATAAAGTTTTGGTATTTATACCCGTTTTTCAGTTGACAAACCGTAATAAATACCCTATTCAACTATGCATTTCGACAAGCTGTAAATAAAATTCCATTAGCTGATTAAAAACTGACATTCTTATACTCGATTACTGTCATTATTTTACCTATCATGAAAAAAATTTCAGCTAAAATTAACACAATACTATACAGTTTATATTTGGCACAGCCGTTGATAAATGATAAACTGAAAATGCATTTAACTTATGTATAACAATAAAAAAAGGAGGATTTATGTCACTTATTAAATTTAATAATGGAAACAGAGGCAATGCCCTTAGTCCAATTGTAGGCGATATTTTCGAGTCGATGTTTAACGACTCATTCCTATCCGATAGAATGATGTCTAGGGTACCTGGGGTAAACATTTGCGAAACAGAGGATAATTACCAAATTGAAATGGCTGCACCAGGTTTAAAAAAAGAAGATTTCAAAATTAACCTCGACCGCAATTTATTAACCGTATCGGTAGAGCAACAAAAGCAAAACGAACAAAATAATAAGCAATATAATAAACGTGAATTTAGTTACTCCTCTTTTGTACGTTCGTTTGTATTACCTGATAGTGCCGATGATGCCCAGATAGAAGCAAAATACAACGATGGTATTTTAAATATCAGCGTAGCAAAAAAGGAAGAGGCCAAAAGTAATGCTCGAAGCATAGAAATTAAATAAAAAGCCCAAAAATTAACATTAACCGCCAAAATTGGCGGTTTTTTTATTCGGTAAGTTCACCAAAATGAGTAGCTACTTTTTTTAACGCCGAACCAATAATTTGGTGCATATCATAATATTATATTCGGCCAAACGACCCCCAAAAAATAACACGTTCTTCTTTATCCGCCAATGCTTTATACTGATTAAAAATAGCCATGTTAGTAGCGTCATTAATAGGATAATATGGCTCTTTATGGCTGTCCCATTCTTCGGGATATTCTTTGGTAATTACAGTTTTAGGCTGGGTGCCAAATTCAAAGTGCTTATGTTCTATAATCCGGGTATAAGGTATATCTCGCTCGGTATAATTTACAACTGCATTACCCTGATGGTTATCCGTATCCATTACCTCGTGCTCAAATTTTAAGCTCCTATAAGCCAATTGTCCGTATTTAAAATCGTAAAACTGGTCTATTTTTCCAGTAAATACTATATAATTTGCTTGCGCATTTAAGGCGTCTCTTTGCGTAAAATAATCTGTATCAAGTTGCACATCAATGCTTTTCAATAAACCATCTATCAACTTGTTATATCCCCCAATGGGTATACCTTGATATTTATCATCAAAGTAATTGTTATCAAATGTAAACCTAACGGGCAATCTTTTAATGATAAACGCAGGCAATTCTGTAGCTGCCCTGCCCCATTGTTTTTCTGTATAACCTTTATCAATTTTTCATAAATATCTGTACCAATTAAAGATAACGCTTGTTCTTCTAAATTATTGGGCTGCGTTATGTTTAACGAATCAACTTGCGATTTGATTTTTGCTTTAGCCTCGGCGGGTGTTTTTACTTTCCATAACTGATAAAAAGTGTTCATGTTAAAAGGTAAATTAAACAATTCGCCTTGATAATTTGCACCGGACTATTGGTATATCTATTAAATTCGACAAAAGCATTAACATAATCCCATATTTTTTTATCGTTGGTATGAAAAATATGTGCCCCATAAGTGTGCACATTAATGCCTGCTATTTGTTCGTTGTAAACATTACCTCCAACGTGGTCTCGTTTATCTATCACCAAACACTTTTTACCTCTTTGATGGGCTTCATGTGCAAATACACAGCCAAACAAACCGCTCCCCACAATTAAATAATCGTACTGTTTATTTTCATTAAATATTGTGCTTTTAAAATGTAATTAATACAAATGTTATGCTATTGAGCATACCCTACAATAAGCGCACTTAGGGCTAAAAGGTTTTTATTTTTTTTAAAAAAACTGAAACATAAACATTTTTAAAAATGTACAAACTGCTGTAGCTTTTTGTAGAATAAAAATTGAATAAGCATGAGGTTAAATGATGAGACAATGCGTAAAACACCTGAATAAACTGTACTTTATACGTGTTTTATGATTAGCAGTTAACATCAGTTCAAAACCAAAAGGAATGCAAGGTGCGTTTTTAGACTTGAAAGGAATATTCCGTAAAAATAGGCTTACAAACACCCTTAATTTGTCCGTTTGACTTGGTACGAAGTTTGATTTTTGATTAATTGAAATCATTCTCAAACCTAATCTTCCTAAAATGATGAACACAGAAACATTAAATTTCGATGCGATGGTTAGCCCACACCATGCTAAACTTAAAGCTTACGCCTTAGGTTTTACAAACGACGAAGACAATGCAGCCGACTTACTGCAAGATACTCTTTTAAAAGCATACACGTATTTTTCGAAATTTAAGCCCGAAACTAATTTTAGAGCATGGTTATTTACCATCATGAAAAACACTTTCATAAACAATTACCGCCGTAATGCAAGGGTACAAAAAGTTGTTTCTACCGAAGAAGAAATTTCATCTAACCAACTCATGTACAGTTCGGCTCGTAATAATGGAGAACTTAAATTTATTAACGACGACATTAGCAAGGCCTTAAAAACATTACCCGATAACTTATACGAACCCTTTATGCGGTATTTTGAAGGCTACAAATACCATGAAATAGCCGAAGAGTTTGACATGCCCATAGGTACCGTCAAAACCAGGATACACTATGCCAGGTTACACTTAAAAAAATACCTAAAAGTATATGAAGATTTAAAATGCAAAATAAAGTAAGTTTTTGTGTATAGATTGCCATTAGGCTTGCAAAAGCTTAATGGCAACATCATTCCCCTGCGCTTCTCAAGAAATAGATTAGAGATTTATAATTCGCTACAATAAGTTAAAATACACGTGAATTCGGAACGATCAACCTTTAATCACAAGCAACAAATTTTAACTCAAAGAAAAAACAAAAAACGCATTTGTATTTAAATTACCAACAAATCATTCATTTTTTCTCTACATTTTAAGCACTGCCGAGGTACAGATGAAGTATAGCCGAAGTACAGATAAAGTACTAAGAGAGTACTAAAAACTGTCACAACTGCAGATAATGAGGCTAACAATAACAATTAACCTATACAACAATCATTAATTAAAAAGAGATTTTCCCGAAAACCCAAAATAGCCGCTCTTCCGTCTAACCCCAAAGCTTAAAAAACCTCTGCACTAGGCAACTTTGCCAAACTAGCACCATCCAAACCAAATCACGCCATACAGAAGTATTCGTAATTTATGCGTTATGTATTAGTTAAGTATAATATAACACGTGTTTACTTCAACTTATCTAAAAAAACGATAATCAATAAAAATTACTTGGCTTTTAACAGGCTTTTATAAATGAGCAAATTCATTAATACCATCGCCATGCCATAAAAAGTATCCTCAAAAGGTATGGTAAGCATCCTTATTCCAAAAATCTCTGAATTATTGTACCAAACAACTGGATTTTCTAGTCCAGAGCCAGTTAATACACCGTTAACAATAAAAAAGGCAACAATAAAACCCCGTAAATGAGATAAAACTTCATAAGCCATTTTACCCTAAGAATAAATTTTGCGATAATAAGCAAAGCACCCAAGGTTAAAAAGGCAAAGGTGGTATAGGCTTGTTCCCAAAACAATAAACCCGTAACTAGGCAGCAAAAGATAAAAACAGTGCTTACAATAGTTCTATTTTGGGATTAAAATTATCACGTATCCACAAATCAAGGCAATGATAAGTAAAAACACAAGCGTAAGGTATACAAAAAAAAGAAAAGTACTTCTTCAAGTGGCAAATGCCCCACATAATACCCTGTTAAATATTGAGGATTAAAACCCCAAACGCCCAACTGTGTAAAAAATTCGTCCCACAGTAAAAAGAAAACAGCTGTAATGATTACTGCCGGAAAAAATGCACGCCAAGTTTTATAAAACTTTAATTTAGGGTGAAAAGAAAATATAAAAGGTACAATAATAGTAAAAAATTGACCAGTAAGTAAGTGTAATTAGTCATGTTATTTTGTGGGATGCGATTTGCTTTCCTTAAAATATTTTAAAGGCACCCACAACATGCCAAAACATTCGCCATGTTCTTTATCTACATGTTTATGGTGCATTTTATGCGCTCTACGTATGGCTTTAAAATACCAATTATTGGTATTGCGCATCACCTTAAAACGCTGATGGATAAATATATCGTGTAATAAAAAATAAGCCGCCCCATACACGCTAATACCCACGCCAATATATAAAGCGATGTTAATGCCAAAAAAAGTGCCCAAAGCCAGGCAAGCAATGCCGGGTATTGCAAAAATTAAAAAAAGTAATCGTTTTTTTCAAAAAATATAGGGTTTTTCTTTACGGTGATGGTCTTTGTGTAAATACCAAAAGGCTCCATGCATAATGTATTTGTGGGCAAGCCAAGCAACGGCTTCCATGCCTATAAAAGTAACCAAAACAATTAAAGCATTTATCATCCAATTACTCATAATTTTCGTTTTTAAATTTTAAAACCCTATCAAAACAGACTTTTAACCAAGCGGTGTAAATATCGGGATTTTGTTCTAAATCTTGCTTTAAATCTGTCAAATTAATGTATTTATAAGCATTTACTTCTGTAGGATTTACAATAGGCAAATCATTAGATAAACCAAAATAAACATGATCAAATTCGTATTCAATTAAATTGTTATCAAACGTTGCCTTGTAGGTAAAGTTTAAAACCGTAAGTTAAATCACACTTCATTCCCATTTCTTCTTGTAATCGTCTTAAAGCAGCCAAATGGGTGTCCTCATAAGGTCGGGGGTGGCTGCAGCAAGTGTTTGTCCACTGCCCTGCCGAGTGATATTTATTTAAAGCTCTTTGTTGTAGCAAAAATTCGCCTTTGGTATTAAAAATAAAAACAGAAAACGCCCTATGTAAAAGCCTAGTTGGTGTGCATCAAGTTTCCCTATTATACCTAACGGAATATCTTCGTGATCAACCAAAATTACTTGCTCTTCCATTGTACAATTCGTGTTAGCTCATCCTCATTACAAATCTTTTTGTTGGATAAATATTTTACAATTCTATTTTTTAAATCAGTGTCTTTTAGTGATGGTAAGTGTTCAATTAAAAAAGTTTTATCATTTTTAATGGCTTCGTCATAACCTAAAAAGGCTGGTAAGTTGGTTTGTATTGTTAACCTAACGTATCGCAATTCGGTATTGTTTGCATCATTTTTGATGGCATCCTCTATTAAGTTTTTACCTTTTTTAAACTTGCTCATTTTAGTAAAAGGATTAACAACATGCTTGGCTTCCATCATTATAGAAGCACCTTTGTAACCCATCAATAGGACGTCGTTAGGAGCAATATTGGTCAGCATTGCACTTAATTTTTGATTTACCGTTTTGTTTTGGGCAGCTTGCTCATATAAATTTCTTATTTCTATCATTGTTTTTTGATCAATAGGAGATAAAAATAAGGTACAGAGCACAAAACATATCAAAGCATTTATTTTCAAAACATATTCATTTTATGCCTAATAATTGAAGTGAACATTAAGCCTAACTTATGCCAATTGGATACCCTAATCCGCTTATTCATAATTTTTTGGGCAGTTGTGCCCTTAATTTTATTAAAAAGCGTTTTATAATAAATATAAGCTAAATAAACACCCTTTCTAGAACTTAAAGGCAGTTGTTTAATTCCAATTAAAGCAGCATCAAACTCTTCCTTTATTTCATTTTCGATGAGTAATTTTTGTTGCTCGTTAAAATTTTCGAGGTCAACATCCGGAAAGTAAGTTCTGTTAAGTTGTTCATAATCAGCTTTTACATCTCGTAAAAAATTAACTTTCTGAAAAGTAGAGCCTAATTCATGGCAAAGGGCTTTAAGCGCTCGTAATCATCTCTATCGCCATTGTAAAAACACTTAAACACATTAATCCTACTACCTCTGCCGAACCTAAAATGTTTTTCGTATTTATCATTGCTATAAACACCAGGCTCTAAATCCATTTCCATACTATTTAAAAAAAAGTTGGATCAATTCGTGGTCTACGTTAAATTCATTAACCACCCTCTGAAAAGAATTAAGCACAGGATTTAAACTAATGCCTAATTCAATGGCTTCGAAACAATCTTTTTTAAACTTACTCAACAAGTATTTTTTGTCATACTCATGAAAGGTATCTACAATTTCATCAGCAAAACGAACAAAACCATAAATTGCATAAATAGAAGGCCTAAGTTTTTTGTCCAATAAATAAATGCCCCAAGTAAAGCTAGTGCTGTACCTTTTGGTAGTTATTTTACTGCATTCGGCAGATATGTCATCAAAAATTTGTTTCATTAAAGAGCGTTAAAATATTTATCCACCTGCTTTGCTGCAACCTTACCCGATACAATGGAAGGTGGCACACCTGGCCCTGGAACGGTTAGTTGACGGCATAAAACATGTTGTTCAATTTTTTATTTTTTATAGAAGGCTTTAAGTTGGCCGTTTGCATCAAAGTATTGCCAAGCCATACGCATTGCCTTTAAAAGAATTATAATCGCTTATAAAATCATTTACGCAATAACTTCTTTTGTAATTTACTACATCGCGTATGTTTTGTCCGCAGTAAGCTTCTAGCCTATCCATTATCAACTGATAGTATTGTTCCCTCAATTCTTCGGTATCGGTTAAATTAGGGGCAATAGGCATTAAAATAAATAAATTTTCGTGCCCTTGTGGCGCTACCGCATTATCGGTTTTAGAAGTACAGCACACATAAAAAAGTGGTTTGCTTGGCCATTGCGGATTGGTGTATATTTCCTGCGCATGTACTTTTAAATCTTCGTCAAAAAATAAATTATGGTGCTGTAAACGATTTATTTTTTCGGTTGTACCTAAATAAAAAATTAGACTTGATGGCGCTAATACTCTTGTATCCCAATATTTTGCCGTATAGTTTCTAAATTTTTCTGGCAATAGTTGGGTTTCTACATGGTGGTAATCTGCAGCAGCAATAAGCGCATCAAACTGATGTGCTTGCTGGTTTACAACAACTTCGGTAATGTTTTTATCTTTTACATTTAATTGGGTTACGGGTTGACCGATATGAAAAGTAACGCCTAATTTTTCGCAAACACTTTGCATGCCTTTAATTACGTTTCCAAAGCCCCCATCAGGATACCAAGTACCTAATTTTAGTCCTGCATAATTCATTAAAGAATAAAGTGCAGGGGTTTTTTCGGGCGTTGCACCTAAAAATAAAACGGAAACTCCATTAAAGCTACCAGTTTAGGGTTAGAAAAGAATTTTTTTACATGCTTGCTAAACGAGGTAAAAACCTGCAATTTGAATACGCCTTTTAAAAAATCAGTATCGGCAAATTCCATTAAAGATAAACCTGGTTTGTGTACCAGTTTTTCCATTCCAACCTTGTATTTAAATTCTGCTTTTGCATAAATTTATCAAGCTGGATACGACTTCCTGGTTCTATAGACTCGAATAAATCGCCAAGTTCTTGGTAATTTTCTGGAATATCTAACACCTCATTTTAGCAAATATTACCGAAAAGGAAGGATTAAGTAAAGTTAATTGGTAAAAATCGCTTGCTTTAAAACCAAAATCATTGAAAAAGTTTTCAAAAACTTCTGGCATCCAGTACCAACTTGGTCCCAAATCAAACACATAACCTTCGGGAGTAGAAAATTGCCTTGATCGGCGCCAACAGTTCCGTTTTTTTCAAAAACATCAACTTTATAGCCCATTTTAGCTAAATAGGCCGCCGCACTAAGTCCGGCATAACCGGCGCCAATTACAGCAATACTTCTTTTTTGTTTGTTACTACTCATTCCATTCGTTTTATAATTTTTTCAAAATCATTAACCGTTTTAACCGCTTTAATATTTGAAGGAAACCTCAGCTTTTCAATTAATTCTTTACTTCCAGCTAAGTATATGTGTTTATTACTGTAATTTTTCTGCTAATATATTAATATAATTTTGTGCAGCACCTGTATTTTTTTGCTGTAGCATAAAAAACAACAGGTGGTCGATGTCATTTTTAACCATCGCTTGTGCTATTGAAGTTAAAGGTACAAGTGCGCCTAGGTAAATAACTTTAATGTTGGCTTGGCGCAATAAATAATTTGCGAATAACAAACCTATCTCGTGTGCTTCATCTTCTGGCAAAAATAATAACCACGTGGTTGTAGCTTTAGCAATTGGTAGACTATCGGTTGCCGCGACAATTTTTTGCCGAATAAGATGGGTTAAAAAATGTTCTTGTGCCGGACATACACTTTCTTTACGCCACATTAAACCTAGCCTAACTAATAAGGGGTAAATGATATGTAAGTAGCAGTATTTTAATCCGTATTTATTTACACATTTATTTAGCAAACGATTAAATGAAACCTCGTTATAAGCTAAACCAAAGCTTAACAATTGCACAATGTAAAATTCTATTTTTGGGTTGATGCAACAGTTTCATTAATCTGTTGATCGATAATTGCTTTTATAGAGTCATCAGATAAGGCACAGGCTTTCGCTATTTTTAAACCTGTTTGGTTTATGCTTACAATGTTTAGCAACCTAAGCAATTGATTATCGTCGTAATAACGGGTGTTGCCTACTGTACGATGTGGAGTTAAAGCATGATACCTCCGCTCCCATATCCTAATGGTATGCGCATGTATGCCAGTTAGCCGCTCTAAATCTGAAATCGAATACATTTGTTTAAATTTTATTCAAAATCTTTAAACAAACATAATGATTTAAGGGATTAAGTTTTACTTTAAGTTAAATTAATGACCAAAAATTTTCAATTACAGAAAATCACTAAAACTACCATTCCTACAAGAACGCTAATTGCAAATGATAGCCTCGCCATTTGCATGTACGCTGGTATTAGGCGAAAAAAAGGAAATTCCTAAATCGGCCGAGCGTAAAATAAGCAATACGCCATAAAAAACATGAACCAAGGAATTAGTTTTTGTGTATTGAAAGGAATATATTTTTTAATAGGTACCGCTTAAAGTTATCATAAGCATTAAAGTGTAGTGCCAACACCAAATAAAAACATAAACGATGCAGCCCCGTTTATACTTGCCAAATTTAATGCGGTGGCCAATGCCAAATAAACCATGCCACAAGGTATTAAACCATTTAACATGCCCGCAAAAAAACTAAAAAATGGCAACTTAAAAATTTTGCCCATTAAAGTGCTTACGGGTTTTAAAATAAATGATTGCATGGTATTAAATCTTTTAACGTAGTAACCGCTAAACTGTAAAACAGTAAATAAAACCAATACAATGCCTATGCTTAAGCTTAATAATTTTTGATTTACGAAAATGGTGAAACTGCTGCCTACCCAACCTACAAAAATACCCAGCAAAACATAAACTAAAATACGGCCCAACTGATAAGAAAAAACCTGAATGGCAGATTTAAAGTAACTATTTTTGTGAAATGGCATGCTAAGCATTAATGGCCCACACATTACTGCGCAATGCAAGCTACCCAAAAAGCCCATTAAAAAAGCAAGCGATAAACTGTTCACAAGGTAAGGTCTGTTTTATAGAAAAATGATTTTTTATTGCTTTCCCATTGTATAGACAATGTCCACAACCCTTTAGAAAGACTTTTACGGTCTATTAATATCAGGTTACCGTTGCCGATGGTATTTCCCTTTGTGGCTATATCTTCTTTTTGTGCCGAAGGACGCAGCAACTTTAAAACATAAGTTGCGCTATCTTTTAACTGCACAATTATTTGGTTTTCAGTAATTTTAATTTGGGGCTGAGCGTTGTTATCGAGTACATTTTGCTTGGCATTGTACTCTTGATTATAACTCAAACCTTTTTCGTAATAATCTTCTTCAACCAGCGCATCTTTACCGTTTACGCTAAACATATATGTTACCAAGATGATGATAAAAAGCATAAAAGTTACCAATATCAATACTATTTTGTTCCCCAACTCATACTATTTTTTTTTAAAACGGTTAATTAGGCTGTGCAAAAAAACTTGTTTTTGCGGGGTACCTATAATTTTTTTATCTGCAATAATTTCAAACCCAACTTCTGTTTTATAATCATCAATAGTTTGCGGCTGCTTAATTAGAAAGAAAGTAATATTTGTAGTACCTTCTTTTGGCAATGTTTTTGGCGCCTGAATAAAAATTATTTGATCTGTTTTGTTAACTGATTGAAACTCAAATTTAATGTCTTTATTGGTTTTATTAATCAGTTCTGCATTGTACAAATTACTAATGCTACCATCGGATCTGATTTGAAAAGTGGTACCACTTGCTCGTAAAACTATGATTTCTACGTTTTGCCTTTTATAAATTAGAGATGAAAAAAACCATCAATACCACAAATAAAACCGCAGCATAACCATAAGCTCTTAAACTAACTCTAAACGGCTTGCGATTTTTAATGAAATCTTGATTGTAAAAACCAATCAAGCCCTTTGGTTTATGAATTTTTTCCATTACTTCATTACAGCTGTCAATACACGCGGTACAATTGGTACATTCGAGCTGGGTACCATTGCGAATATCAATCCCAGTTGGACAAACCTGTACGCAAAGATTACAATCTACACAATCTCCAAAAAGATTGGGTTCCTTTTTTGTAAGTGCCCCCTTGGTTCGCCTCTAGTTTCATCATAAGCCACAATTAAACTTTGGTTGTCTAACAAAACACCTTGCAAACGTCGTATGGACAAATTACGGTACAAACCACTTCCCTTACATACGAGAAAACCCCGTAAAACACAAAAGTAAATAGCCAAATGGAAATAAAACCAGAAACATGTTGAGAAACCGGCTCGGTAATAATTTTATACAGCTGATCGGAACCAATAATGTAGGCTAAAAAAGTATTAGCTATACCAAAGGAAATCGACAAAAAGATAACATGTTTTATTCCTTTTTTAAATATTTTTCGGCGTTCCAATCTTGAGCATCGAGCTTTCTTTGTTGGTTGGCATCACCTTCAATAAAAATTCTATACGCCTAAAAACCATTTCCATAAAAATAGTTTGCGGACAAGCCCAACCACACCACAACCTACCCAAAACTACTGTAAAGCTCACAATAAACATGATGAATATCAGCATTGCCAAAGCAAAAAGATAAAAATCTTGGGGTGTAAATATTAAGCCAAAAAATACAAATTTACGTTCTAAAATATTTAAAAGCACCATTTGCTCTCCATCAAGCTTTACAAAGGGAGCAGTAAACAAAAATGCCAACAAAACATAGCTTACCCATTTGCGGTACGTATATAATTTACCAGAAGGCTTTTTGGGGTAAATAAAATTTCGCCCTTTAGCTTTTATTTTGTTGGTTTGAGTTTCCATTTTACTTTTTCACCATAAGTGAGTCTATTGCGGCTTTTGCTTCATATTTTATACCTTGTGGTGCTTTAGCAGCAGCGGGTTTTGTACCTTGTAAAGAAACGATGTAATTAGAAACTTCGCTTATATTTTGAGCGGTAAGATTTTTTTCCCAACTAACCATTCCCTTTTCTGGCACTCCATATTTAACAACTTTAAAAATATCGTTAATACTACCTCCATGTAACCAAAATTCATCGGTAAGGTTTGGCCCTACTGTACCTTGGCCTTTATCGCCATGGCAGGCTGCGCAGTTGGCATCAAAAACACCTTTGCCATTGGCAATCAGTTTACTATCTATAACTACACTGTTTTCATCAACATTAGTTGAAAATTTAGCCAAATACTTTCTTTTTTCTTCAGCAGCTTTGGCCATTTCTGTCTCATATTCGGTGTCTTGCTTTGGCCCATCACCTATGTGATAGTAGTAAAGATAACCAGCTGCAAACAGCAAAGTTGCACCAAACAATAGGTTAAAACCATGTTGGCGTTGGGTTATTAAGCTCGTGTATGCCATCATAATTATCAGGCAAAAGCATGTCTTTTTCTTGTTCAATTGGTTTTAAACCCAACCATTTAGACCATCTGGTGGGTTTAGATTTATTTTGCTTTAACCATACATCATAATCTAACAATTCAGCTTTACTTGATTTTTGATACGGCGCAGGATCTACTTGTTCTTTATAAATCAGTTTAAATGTATTGAACAAGGTAACGGCTACAACCAGTAAAATTATGGCGAAAAGCAGCAAGGCTATTACCAAAAGCTCTGTTGTGTTTAAACCAATACTTGGCTCAGGTATAATTGGTGTGGTGTTTCTTGAGCATTTACAACTCCAATGCTCGATAATAAAACCAATAGGGATAAATTAATTTTTTTCATTTTGACTGGTTTGATTGTCTTCAAATGGTAAATTACGCATAATGCTAATATGGTTTTTGCTCAGTTTAAAAAGGTAAATACCTACAACAAGAAAAAATAGCATAAACATTAAAAGCGAGGCAATTAAATACATTTCGCCTCCGGCTAAATCTTTGATTTGATTAAACATAATTATTGATTTGAAGGAATAATACTTTTGTTAGCTTTAATATCAGTGCCTAAGCGTTGCAAATAAGCAATTAAGGCTATTATTTCTTTATCGCTTTTTACGTTGATGTTGTTTTGTTTTAAATCTGCAACAATCAGATTTGCTTGTTCTTGTAATTTAACGTTAGCTACGTTGGCATAGCCGTCTCTATAAGGCACACCTAAAGTTTGCATGGCTTCTATTTTGCTAGCTGTAGTAGTAGTATCAAGCTTTTGCGAAAACAACCAAGGATACGCTGGCATAATACTTCCTGGCGATATAGATGTTGGATCTAACATATGGTTAAAGTGCCAAGCATTGGTATATTTTGCGCCTAAACGATGTAAATCTGGACCCGTTCGCTTGCTTCCCCATAAAAATGGATGATCATAAACAAATTTCCGGCTTTGCTGTATTCACCGTAACGCTCAGTTTCTGATCGAAAAGGTCGAACTGTTTGCGTATGACAGTTTACACAGCCTTCTCGGATATAAATATCTCGACCTTGCAATTCTAAAGGTGAATATGGTTTTACACTTGCAATAGTAGGCACATTTGATTGAATAGTAAAACGTTGGCATCATTTCTACTATACTCCCTATTAAAATTACGATAAGAGAAAGCACTAAAAACTGCATAGGCTTGCGCTCTAAAACGCGGTGCCATTTTTTATCATCAGGATGCACATCTACCACCTCTTTGGCCAAAGACATCGCCTCAGCAGGTTCATTAGCAACCAATTTAGCACCTAACATCGTTTTAGCCAAATTGTAACCCATTACAATCACCCCAATTAAATATAGCCCTCCGCCAATTGAACGTAAAACGTGCATAGGAATAATTTGCAAGGTAGTGGCTAAAAAGTTTGGAAATTTCAATAAACCTTCTTGGGTAAACTCTTTCCACATTAAACCTTGCGTAAATCCAGCCCAATACATAGGGATGGCATAAAATAAAATTCCTAAGGTTCCAATCCAAAAGTGGAAGGATGCCATTTTTTTAGAGTAAAGTGAAGTATTATAAATGCGAGGTATTAACCAATACATTATACCAAAAGTTAAAAACCCGTTCCAACCTAAAGCCCCTACGTGTACGTGAGCAACAATCCAATCGGTAAAGTGTGCAATGCCATTTACTTGTTTTAAAGATAGCATTGGCCCTTCAAAAGTAGCCATACCATAAGCGGTAATAGCTACTACCATAAATTTAAGCGTTACGTCTTCTCTTACTTTGTCCCAAGCACCGCGTAGGTAAGCAAACCGTTAATCATACCGCCCCAACTTGGTGCAATTAGCATAACTGAAAAAGCCACGCCTAAAGATTGTGCCCAACCTGGCAATGAAGTATATAATAAATGGTGCGGACCAGCCCAGATATAGATAAATATTAATGACCAAAAGTGTAGTATACTTAATTTATACGAATAAATGGGCCTATTGGCCATTTTTGGTAAAAAATAATACATTAACCCCAAATAAGGCGTGGTTAAGAAAAACGCAACCGCATTGTGTCCATACCACCATTGTACAAGCGCATCTTGCACCCCTGCATATAAATAATAACTTTTAAAAGCAGAAATAGGCAATTGAAAAGAATTTACTATATGTAATACTGCAATGGTTACAAAAGTGGCGATGTAAAACCAAATGGCAACATACAAATGGCGTTCTCGGCGTTTAAAAATTGTTCCAAACATATTTATACCAAACACCACCCAAATTAGGGTAATGGCTATATCTATAGGCCACTCTAATTCTGCATATTCGTGAGAAGTTGTTAAACCTAAAGGCAAAGTAATTACCGCCGAAACAATAATCAATTGCCAGCCCCAAAAATGAATTTTACTGAGTACATCGCTAAACATACGGGCTTTAAGCAAGCGTTGTAAAGAATAGTAAACGCCCATAAATATAGCGTTACCTACAAAGGCAAAAATTACCGCATTGGTATGTAGAGGTCTTATTCTACCAAATGTGGTGTACTGATTGCCTAAATTTAAAGCCGGTTCAAAGAGTTGCATAGCAACCAGTAGGCCAACTGTCATGCCTATGATACCCCAAACCAGTGTTGCAATACCAAAATCGCGTACAATTTTGTTATCATAATTAAATTGTTCTAACTGCATAATGAATAGAAATGTTTGTATGTTTAATTAATCAAAGGTATTTAGCCTATAGAGTAAAGTTGATGACGGGCATTACTCAGAAAAGTGATTGTTTTCACTTTTATCATTAATTTTTGCTTTTTGCACATCGGTTTTATCATCAAAAAGTATCCTTACTCCAGGAGTATAAACATCATCGTTTTGACCAGTTTTTACGGCCCAAATAAAAGCTCCCAAAAAAATTAAAGCCATTAAAAGACTACAGCCCACTAAAAAATATAATATGTTCATGATAATTTATTTTTACGAGCAAAATATCTTGTTGCTACGCTGGTAAAACTGATAATTGTAATGGTGCTTATGGGCATTAAAACCGCAGCCACAAGCGGATATAAAGTGCCTTGTACAGCATAATACAAGCCAATAAGGTTGTAAACCGTAGCAATAACAAAGCTGATTTTAATTATTTTTAATCCATCTTTACTCAACTGCACAAAATTTGGTAAATTATTTAGCGAACTGCCTTTTAAAATGGCGTCGCAGCCAGGAGTAAAATTATTGATGTTATCTGTTAAAGCTATACCAAAATTGCTCTGCTTTAATGCCCCTGCATCGTTTAAACCATCGCCTAACATCATTACTTTTTTACCTTCTTGCTGTAAGGTAATAACGGCGTTAAGCTTTTGTAACGGACTCTGTTCAAACTTTATCATCGCCTTTGCCGAGAAAAAGCGTTGCAAAATAGTTTGGTCTTTATTGGTGTCGCCAGATAAAACCTGAAGATCGAAATAATTGTTGAGCTGATTTATTAGGGTAGATAAACCACTTCTCCATTGCTGGTTCACGGTAAAAAACATCCCTTGTATTTATTGGCTATTACAAGATGTACACCATTGGTATTTGGCGCATTAATGCCATTAGGCAAAACAGCACGGCTACCCGCATACACCATTTTACCATTACCAAAGCACTTAAACCTTTGCCAAGCGTTTCGGTATAATTTGTTACGTTATAAAAACTCGCTGTATTTAATGCTTTTAAAATATGTCTGCTTAATGGATGCGACGAATTACGTAAAAGCGAAGAAACTTCTATTTTTTCTTGCTCGCTTAGCACCCCCGAAAAACTTAAATCAGCATTTTCGGTACTGGTTAATGTACCTGTTTTATCAAAAATAATGGTATCGCATTTAGCCAAGTGCTCTACAGCATCTGTATTTTTACGTAGAAACCTTTCTTATCAAATATCGCCAATATCGCCGATAGCGTAAACGGGGTGCTTAAAGCCAATACACAGGGGCAAGCTACAATGATAACAGCTGTAAAAGCCGACCATGCTTTTGAACTATCGTACTGAAAAGCCCAATAACTAGTGGCTGCAATGGCGATAATAAAAACGGCAATACTAAAATATTTGGCTATGCTATCGTTAAAATTCTTTGATTTAAAGTCGGTTTTATAATTTTCTTTATTCCATAAACCTGTTAAATAACTTTGCGAAGCTAGTTTTACAATTTCAAGCTCAATGGCTTCGCCTGTTTGCCGGCCACCGCATAAACAATTTCGCCTAAACTTTATGCTGAGGTTCCGACTCGCCAGTTACAAAACTCATGTCTAACCAAGCATCTCCTTTCATTAAAATGGCATCGGCCGGGATCAATTCTCCGTTTCTAATCCACAGCCTATCTCCTACCTCCAATTGATGGATGGCTACGGGTTTTTCTTTTCCGTCTTTTAAAGTGGTAACGGCAATTGGAAAATAAGAACGATAATCTCTATCAAAAGAAATATGATGGTAAGTACGTTGTTTTACCCATTTGCCCATTAGCAATAAAAAAACCAATCCTGTTAAGGTATCGGCAAAACCTGGCCCTTGGTTAAAGATAACGGTATATGCGGTACGTAAAAAAAGTACGGCAATAATTAAAGCCAAAGGCGTGTCTAAATTGAGGTTTATGCTTTAGGCTAGTAATTGCCGAAACAAAATAATCTTTAGCGCAATAAAAAGTTACAGGAATAGAAAAAGCTAAATTTAACCAGCCAAACAAGTATTGAAACTCTTTTTCGAACGCTGATAATCCAAAATACTCGGGAAAACTAAACAACATTACATTGCCCATGCTAAAACCAGCAATAGCTATTTTTAGTATCAACTCTTTATCAACAGCTTTGTGGTTTGCCTTTACCACATCTTGTAAATTTATGGAGGGTTCGTAACCAATTTCGCTGAGGTGCATAACCACCTGTTTTAAAGAAATTTGTTGATGTTAAAACTAACGGTTACCTGTTTCTTTAAAAAATCTATCCGCGAACTGTAAATGGCGGGATTAATTTTATACAAATGCTCTAACAGCCAAATACATGAACTACAGTGAATAGCCGGAATGTAAAAGGTAACAATGCTATTTTCGGCATCATTATAATCTATTAAATCTGCTACAATGCTTGGCTCGTCTAAGTAGTCGAAATGCGTGTTGCTTTGCGCCCTTTGCCCTGGATTTGGTTATAGGCATAATAGTTGCACATATTATTCTCGGCCAAAATTTGGTAAACACTTTTACAGCCAATGCAACAAAAATCTTTATTGTCGTAATTAATAATACTGGTGGCAAAGATTTCACCACAGTGGTAACAAGTTACGCTTTTGCTAAGTGTTGCTTGTTCTTTCATATCCATTAATTTAAATAGCAGCACTAAAAAGTGTTGTTTGTGGTTGTTTTTGCCATAACCTCTCATCAAAAGCCATACAAATGTTGCGTAAAAAAGATTTGCCTAAAGGCGACACAATTACTTTATTTTGATGAATGCTAATCAGTTGATCTTTAATTAAAGGCAACAATCTCTGCCGAATGATTTCTGGTATTTCCGTGTTAAAACTGGTTTCGTTTTTTACACATGATATTTAAAATATTGCTGACTGATATTAAGGTCGGTTTCGGATAAAAGATGCCCTTTTTCTACGGCTAAAACATTGGCATTGATAGCTGCTAAATAGCCCTCAACGGTTTTAGCGTTTTGTGCAAAGGCAGTGCCGCAATCGCTAATTGATGACACTCCCAGGCCTAACAACACATGGGTTGCTTGGTGTGTATAGCCCATAAAATTTCTGTGCAATTGTTTGGTGTTAGTGGCCTTGCTTAAACTATCTGCAGGCAATGCAAAATGATCCATCCCTATTTCTTGATAGCCAGCGTTTAACAGCATTTGCTTTCCTGTTTCATACAGCGCAAATTTTTCATCGCCTTGCGGAATATCTTTTTCGGTATAATGACGCTGGCCAGGTTTTAGCCAAGGTACATGCGCATAACTGTAAAAAGCAATGCGATCTGGCTTAAGGCTATTACCTCGTTAATAGTTGTCGTTAGTCCGTTTAACGTTTGACCTGGCAAACCGTAAATTAAATCAAAGTTAATAGATTGGTAACCTAAAGCCCTAGCAGACGAGGTAATATTGGCTACCTGTTGCGGCGTTTGGAAATCTATTGATCATAAACTGCACTTTTGGATCAAAATCCTGGATACCAAGACTTACTCTTTTAAAGCCAAATTGTGCCAAAGTTTGCAAATGTTCGGTAGTGGTATTGTCTGGGTGACCTTCAAAGAGCATGCTATAGCATTTAAATCTTGTTGAGCCAAAATAGTTCCGAGCAGAGTTTGCAGGTTTTGCGCACTAAAAAAAGTTGGTGTACCGCCACCTAAATGCAGCTCTTTAATTTTAGGTTGGTCGCCTAAAATACTGCAATACATCTCCCACTCTTTAATTAAAGCATTGATATAAGGCATTTCTACCCCATGATTTTTGGTAATTCGGGTATTACAGCCACAATAAGTGCAAAGGCTTTCGCAAAATGGAAGATGTATATAAACGCTTATACCCTCGGTTGCATGTTTGGCAAAATTCATAGTCAATTCGCTTAACCATTTAGCCACAGTAAAATTTTCGTTTTCCCAATAAGGTACGGTTGGGTAACTGGTGTAACGGGGGGCAGCAATATATATTTTTTAATAAGGATGATGATGTTTGCATGTGATGTTATTTTTTTGGGACAGCACAATTATTTGCACAACAACAGGCTTTACCCACACATTACCAGAAGCCCATAAATCTAAATTTTGATGACTTGTTGCATGCCTTCAAAGCTTGTTCCGTTTTGGGTTTCAAACGGCACATTAGCAACTTTCAATCCCGCTGATGCAGCAGCTTTTAAGTCGATATGTTGGGTAGCAAAAGAAGAAGTGGCAATATATTTGATACCCAAAAATTTAGTCCTGCAATTAAATCAGCATCAACTAAATCTTGGTTAAATACTAAAAGAGCTTCCTTGCCATGTGCAAAAGCTAAGGTTTCTTCATTTAGTTCATTAGCAATAATAGTAATGTCGTGTTTTTTATAGTTGGCCAATACCAACCATTCTTTTTCATTTGGTTTAATGTTGTAAGCAATAGCTTTCATGCGTTTATAGTTGATACCTACAAAAGTACTACGGCTCTTTAAACACATTGATGAGCGGATTATCCTAAAAAATGATTTTCATCATAAATCAAGGCGAAGAATGGAAAACCCTAACCCAAAATACTTGATACGCAATACTTGCTACTCAACACACGCTCATTGCTTAATATTTTCAATTTTGGATAGAAAGTATCTGAATGGCATTACCGTTCTTTGCAATTAAATTTTCTTCTTTAAAATCAGCTAGCATTCTACTTACCGTTTCACTTGCCGTACCTACCAAAGCGGCTAAATCATCTCTAGATATTTTAAAGTGCAAGAATCACTGGCTTTATCGCCAAATTTATGAGCTACCTGCACTAATGCCTCGGCCACTCTTTTACGTACAGAGAAATAAGCTAATTGCAGCATTTGTTTTGTTTATCTATAAAACTTCCTGAAAGCAAACTGATAAACTCGGAGGCAATTTCTTGATGATTTAAAATATAAGTTAAGAAATCAGTTTTTGAAATGAGCAACAATTCTGTATCAGTTAAAGTAGCAGCATTTTCTGCATAACTAGTGCCCTTACATAAACTTTCGTAGCCGAAAAAATCACCGTCCTTATATAATGTTGCAGAGAGTTCTCTACCGTCTTTAAAACGTTTATATGTTTTTACTTGTCCTTTTTTAATAAAATACAAGTAGTTAGGCTCATCGTTTTCGATATAGATAATTTGTTTGTTGGCAAAAGAACGGATTTTACCTTTCGCCTTAAGCTCGGCAAATACCGCCTCTTTATCGGCCGAAGATTTGAAACCTTCTGGTTTTTGCTTTTTCCTTACCTACTTTCAATGGCGTTAAACAGCTCCACATCATCAAAAGGCTTGGTAAGATAATCATCGGCACCCATTTCCATTCCTTTACGCATATCGGCTCTCTCGGCTTTGCAGTCATAAAAATAAAGGGTATACTAGCTGTTTGCGCATTTTTTTGCAACAGGTAAAGTACGCCATAACCATCTAATTCAGGCATCATAATATCACATAAAATGATATCTGGGATGACTTTAGTAGCTACATTACACCATTTTACCATTTTTGGCGGTATAGGTTTCGTAACCTGCCAAATCTAATACTTCGGCAGTACCTTCACGTATATCGTCATTATCTTCAATTATTAATACTTTTTTATTCATTAGCGTGAAGATTAAATCATTTAAAAATTAAATACCAAAGTAAAGGTTGTACCAATATTTTGACTACTTTGACAGCTTACCGTTCCGTTCATTAAACACACATATCGTTTACAATGTTAAGTCCTAAACCTGTTCCGGTAATATCTCCGGTATTATGTGCTCTAAAAAATGGTTCAAATAAATTGCTCTGGTCTGCTTCTGGTATTCTATTCCATTATCTTTAACATCAATTACCAATTCTCGGCATTTACCATGCTATTAAACTGTATCATGGTATTTTCACAGAATATTTAATGGCATTAGAAATGAGGTAATGATACAGCCCTTTAGTAAATTTTGATCTAAATAAACTTGTGCAGTTGTGCTTTGTGCTCATACACAATCAATTGATTTTGTTTACTAATCAACTGCATTTCTTCGGCTATTTCTTCTGCAAATGCTATTAAATCAAACCATGTTGGATT
>WJBH02000240.1:0-23876 GCA_013167095.2 Daphnia sinensis | reverse complement strand
CAATTTTCAAGACATCCAAAGGGCAGTCTGTGAATGTTATCTGCTCAATTTTTTAATCCTTCGCAACATTATCGACCGAGGTGACAAATTAACCAACAACCATTTTTCAAGAGCCATGATCTCATACAGTGTTTCATTGCATGTACTTGATGTCTGATAAAGTCAATTTAGACTATCAAAAATCTATCAACGGATGATCACAACTATCATACAGTTGTTTGATGCAAAGGATTTATTTTTCATGAGAGAAGCCCCAGAAAAGCTGAATTTTGTAAAACTAAAATAAGATTAAAAAGTATGCATACAAAAAAGCTTTTCTTTTGTTTAAAAAGTCTCCATTAAGCTGAATAGGACGAAGAAGATCGGTCGGTTGAAAACAGCATCAAACAAAAAATTGATGATTTTTTTCAAAAAAATCCAAAAACCAAAACATAAAATAAGCTACTTTGGTGCTCGACCAGTCATGCAAATCGAAAAACTCTTCAATTCAATACACAAAATTCAAATTATTGGATTTGGATGAGAGTATGAGTTCGATAGAACTTGACTTTTCTGCGCTCAATATTAAATAAACTGATTTATCAACTGAGTAAACTCAGGAAGACCTGGATTTATCATTTTCGGAGTTGAAAAATGAAGAAGACACCAATAACAGTTTAATCATCCAGCAGCGGTTGCCTATCATTTCAAAAAGCATCACGAAGCTTCCAAAATTTGTTATCAAACAATTAAATAGCAGCATGCAATGGAGTAAGAACAAAGGGAAAATTTATCAGGAGTCATTAAAAATAGAATATGAAGACGAAGAAGAATAGCTGTAATCTCAGGAAAAAACACTATTATCAAAACAACAAACCTTAGTTTGGAGCTTTCACCGATCACCTAATTTAATGGAAGATTGGGTCCGCAATTTTTAATGATTTTCTGTCAAAAGTTTAATTTCACTATCAATTCAATTATGAATGTGATTAATTAAGCAATAGTTTCTTTTAAGGATACTAAAATATTAAATTTTTCTCTTCTCACAGATTAACACCATATATTTTTCTCAAAATACCTAACCTAACTGATCATGATCTTTTCTTTTCTTGAGTTTTCATTTCTTCAATTAGTTTCAATTTTCCTGTAATCTTACTTTTTTTATGACTTCTTTTTGTGTTGTTCGTTTTTGTTTTTTCTTATTCGTCATTTTTTTATCATTAACTTTCTTGTATGTTTTTCTTCTTCTTTAATTTGTATATTCTTCATCATAACGATTAGAATTGGCTTTTTTTATGGCCAATCTGCGATCACCAAGAGTAATGGAATCTACTGCCTTCGAAGCCACTATGAAAAATATGATTGAAACTAAAATTATGATAAGGATGTTTTTCTTAATCTGATAAGAACCTCATCTAAAGAAATGTCTCTCATGTTCAAAAACACTCTTAAGTCAAATTAATTACCAGTTTCATTCTTCTCTTTTTCCTTTACGATTCTCTCATACTTTATTGTCTTCTTTTCGCTCAATTTTGGACTCAAAATTTATGTCTTTGGATCAAATTTATTGAAATAGGTGCTTTCCGAGCCATATCTTTATTAATCTTCTCTCACGTAATCTCCATAACTGAGCCTTGTGCTTGGATACTTTTTCAAAACTTTTTATCGTTTTAACCCACATTTATGTTTGACTTTGACTCTTCATGGATCGTTGCTGATTTTTTCACTTTTTGCGTCATTAAAATTATCTTCCAAAAACTCCTTCCTTTTCCAGCCATTTGCAGTGTGAAACAGTGGGGTTGAAGAACGAGTATTCTGCCTTTTTCAAGCCGATGATTGACTGTGATGAAGCTCGATGACTGGACTTTGAAGGGGAGTTGTTGGATGTGACAGATTTTTTATACACTTCGGATCTTTTTCGTCATCTTCCATTTGTTCTAAATGTTTTCTTTTGAGTATTTGTTTTTTGCTGTCATATTTGACTGTATCTTAAAGTTTGCCTTTATGACTTTGAATGTAAAAATCAATATAAAATTCGTTTAAAATCTTTTGTGACGACATGAGTGGATCTCTGGACACCGTTTTAAAGGAAGTTTTTGACAATTCCAAACGTGGAAAATTTATACCTAAAGATTAATTATTCTTGGTTGAAGGAGTTTGTTTCTGAGAAGGTGATTGTCATTTCATAAGGACGAAATTAGTGTAATTAGTTAGGGTAAAATACAGCTTTGGCTTCGATAGAAACTTCGAGAGCCTATTGATGCAGATTTCTTTTCATGGTCTCTAAGTTTCCTTTTTGCTTCCTGAGGATGAAACATAAACATACCCTTGTTACCTGAGCTTGTACAGAGATTAGATTCCTTTAGACTCGAAAATGGCTTTGGAAAGAGCTTTTGGAGTCACCTTTATGCAGAATGATACTCGTTTGATTTTTTTGGGGGCTCTTATTGACTACATCTTTTGATTTGCTTTTTAACTATTATTTAACTCCATTTATTACTATCTAAAAAATAGCCCTCTATTCTTAATCCTTCTTTTTTGATGTTTTTTAAAGCAAAACTGAAATCACATATTTGTTCAGCCTCATTGTTTCATTTATGAAAAAATTAACAAATTGAAAACATTAAATCATCCAACTTAATGAATAAAATCAGTAAGCCAAATTTTCTATACAATCCAATCAATTTTTCTACTTTGAACATACTCATCGAGTTAATCACACTCCTTTCATCTTCCGACGTTGTCAAAGTTAACTGGTTCAAATTACATCTGCTGAGGAATGTCTTCTGACTCTTCTTTTCTGATTTTTGAAGAAACTGATCAATTTAATCTTCATCTTTTTCTTCGTTTTCAATTCATCATCATCGTCATGCCTTGCTACCGGGCCTTTCTGTTGAAATCGTCTTCAAAATCATTTTCATCATACTTGTTGTGGCAGTCCTCGCATGAGCATGATTAGTACAGCTTTTTGTTATTGATGAAACACGAACAGTATTTTTTAAGGCAATGGGACTTTTTGCATGAGCAATTTACAAACGAGTAACTTGTGGGATCGACTGGCTTTTTGTTCTGACCGAACGAGTACAACTGCATGTTTTGTCTCTGAGGAGAGGATGTTATTTGCGAATTTCAAACTAAACTTTTTTCTTTTTCCTGTCAAGCAATCCATTTGAATCATTTTCACAGCCTTCGCATTTACAGAGTTTGGGATTGCACTTTCTTCCTTATCGATAACAGCTGCAATACATTTTGAGGCACTTGATATTTTTACAGAGACATCCGTTGGTCGAATGAGTTTACTGTTCTTTGGCAAGAAACTATTTTGAGTTTAACACATTGCATGCAGCAAAGACCGATGACAACAGAGTTCATTGGGATACAAAAAGCAGTTGCAATGTTAGCCAACACACTCTTGAAGAGAACAGTTGCATTCATGCATGTGTTTTTGGGAGTTGCTGCGACGGTTTTGGTGTGTTTAATCGAGCATTTATTATGGTTCTGGTTTTGAATGGAAATGTACATGATTCTCTTGAGACTCTGGAATTTATTTAGTTTCTGGACAGATTCGATTCGCGTTTGTAATTGGATGATCTCCGATGATCACCAAGTATGTTGTTGTAAAGATCTGACTTTTCTATCGGGGAATTCCAATTCCATGGCTCTGGTTTATGAAAATAGGTACTAAACAAGGGAAATTTTGTGAGTCATTGAGGGAGAATTGGACCTCCTCGTGAAGCGGTCGATTGACATGTTGTAACTGATTCTTTACAGGTAGGAATCTCTGTTTTAGAAACCACCTCCACTGTTCGCTCCTCATCCATGAAAAGAAAGGTTTTAAATTAATTTGCTTTTATAAATGATGATTAGCCAAATATAATCGATTTTCACCGCTTCAAAAGATACTATTTAAGCTATTGACCATTAATCGTAATGAGTTGTTATAAAAATCATTGCTATTATGACTGCTATTATGATAGTTTGCAAAGTGTCAACAAATGATCCCTATATATCAAAGAAGATTATTATAAGAGCCCGATGGATTAAAATATCTTGGAAAATCACTCATATAATATTAATTACCTTTATATTTTTGGCTATAAACGTAATGAAACTCAGTTTCAATCGCTTGGCTTCCTTTTTCTCATCCTCAAACAAATACTTCAAAGATGAAAAACTCCTCAGTAATCTCCTCATTTATCCTCAGATCTTGAACTGATCGCCACGACAGACTCGAAAGCATGCATAAGTTAACCGGCATCTTTTCCAGACACAAAGTTAATATGACTTACATCAAAACCCATCTTGAAGACTTTAACCTGATCTCAAAAAACAATACACCATTTTCATGTCCATCGAAAAAATCTCTTAACCCAAATGACCTCCCTCATCAATTAACTCCAACCATTGGAGTTCATACCAACTTTCCCGGCCCCGTCCAAGTTCCCTGGTTCCCCAAAGCTAATAAGATGTTAATTAATTGGGAAGAACTCTCCTCTAAGTCAAAGATTAAGTCAATCGTGATCATCTGCAATTTACCGATCCTGAGTACAGAAAGAGAAGAGATGGAATCGCTCAAATTGCTCTGACTTACAAAATTCATCAAAAATTCCCTAAATCACTTACACTGAAGAAGAAACTGAATTATGGTGCAGAGTTACAAGAACTGAGGTCTTTGCATAAAGACTGCATGAGTGAAAAGTTCGAATACCAAATGGAGCGCCTGAATCAGGTGTTCAAGGTTGATGAAAGAATTCCTCAGCTGAACGAACTTTCGCTTTACCTTCAGAGTCAACAGGATTATGTTGAAACCCGTCCACGGAATTGTGAGTCAAAGAGAGTTTTTAAACTGTTTTGCCTTCAAAACTTTTCCCAGTACACAGTATTTGCGACATACAAAAACACCAGATTATACGCCTGAACCTGACATTGTTCATGAAATTGTGGAACACATTCCGATGTTCGCAGACAAAGATGTTGCAGTAATTGATTGTTTAACAAAGGAACTTTCTCACAGGATTGGGCTGATTTCTTTGGGAGCTTCTGATGAGGAAATTCAAAAGTTGGGTGCTCTTTACTGGTACACATTGGAATTTGGGGCTTGCAAGGAAAAACGGTAAGAACAAAGGTTATGGAGCTGGAATCGCATCGAGCATTAGTGAAATTGAGGTAAGATGTTTTTAATGCAGCATTTCATCAGTGACAAAGCCCGTTTTAAACCTTTCGAGCCCAAGAGTAGACTGTTCGTTGCCTTACCAGTGCAGAAAGTTCAGACGTTTATCGAGTGACGGAATCTTTTGATAAAACTCTGAAGGACTTGGAAGAGTATAGCAAGAACATTCTGAAGCCAATCTCAACATCCTACAACTTTGTCACCAAGAGCATTATTTATGACCGCAACATTGAAGCAATCCCGGTCAAGGTGATCAACCCTTACGAGGAACCCAAGCTTGACCCAGATATTAAACCGTTCTTTAATCATTTTATCTTGAATTTCCTTCGATTATTGTATTTTCTGGCTGAATCAAATTATCAAATTTATGTTTAAACAGTACACTCTCAATCATCTATTTCATTTGGCTTTTAATTTTTATCATTTGGCCTTTAATTTATATATGCTTCTCAATTTTTGTTTTTCTCACCGTCGCTGGTCTTAAGCGATTGATTTTCAAAGGTTGATCATTTAAAATTTGACAGTTGAACAAATCGAATATCGCCGAAAAACTTGCTTCAAAACAGTGGTAACATACGGCAAGTAGATACCGCTGTTTTAGACTCGAAATCTCAGAAATCTCAGAAAAAAAAATAGAATAGAATAAGCTCTCTGTTTTTACAGATTAATAAGAAAGAAAAATAATAATAAGTGAAAGTTACTCATTTATGAGTTAAAGTACAATAAATGAATTCAATTCGAAGCAAAACTCCCAAACGAACTTATTTAAAAGGCAAAGCAAGCGTTTGCTTTTGATTATGCTAACTCTCCTCAACTAACACATTGGAAAAAGCAAACAGGTCTCCAATAATTCTTAAATTTCTAGGTTTAAGTTAATTTATAAAATGTTCTTGACAAAATCAAGCTCAGAAAATAAAATTTCAGGCATGAGAATGAGGATTGTTGAGTAATAAAAAGTTCTTCCGTTTTTTTATAGCTACTGCTTTTGCTTGCCGCTGATAGTAACTTTGCTCTCCATTAACATACGTTTTGACTGCTATCTTTTTGTTTGGTTTGACGAGCGTAACGAATTCAGAAATTTGTTCCATTTTTTATAATGAGGATCTTGTTTGGTCGAGATTTTGACCCTTCTCCTTTGAGTTGTGCCTGTCGATTGAAAAGATTCTCAACTGACTCTTTTTACACCTTCCCTCTTAAGTAGTTGTCTCGCACTCTGTCATCATGGTTTTTTACCCCACTTCATGAGCCTGTCATAAAAACTTTTCTTTTGGGTCTCTTTCTTTTGAATGGTTCTGATGTGGATTTTTTACAAAGAATGAGTGATAGATTCGTAAAGATAGTTTAATTTGGATGATTGATTGATTTTTGGTTGAAGGTATGCTAAGCAGTCAGTTCTTGCATTTTCTGTTTTTTCCTGTCGCTTTATTTCTTTTCAAAGAGTCCACTTTTAGCACGTGTTTCATGGCCTAAAAGATTTAATTAGAATTACCTGTTTATATTGATTTTATCCGATTTCCTAAGATTTTTTAGATTGAGACTTTGATACTTTTGGTCATAAGATGGACATCCTCGCTGCATTTATTATGTCGAGCTGGATTCGGAGGAAACTTGGGTGATAGTAGTTTTGGAAAATTGATTCTTTTGCAAATTAGCTTGCTTATGAGAAGGATTTGGATGGGTTTACGGGGCTTCATCTTTTTGAACAGATAATATTTTATGTCCTTTATTGGATTCTTATTTTAATAATTCTTTCAAAGGATTTTTCAGAATCTCCAATTTTATACTTTTACTTGTATTTAATTGCTACTTGTAATTTAAGTTTGAATCTTTTTTGATCATTTTCGCTTTAAAATTGAATGAAATTCAATACACCTGGATGGCTCCCAGTCATAAAGTAAACTCAAAACTATCGCCATTCGTCTTTTCATCTTCATTTCACTCTTTGGCTTCCTTTATGAAGCTACAAATTTTTCGAATCCTCAACCAACCTGGAAATGAGAGGTCCTGACAAGTATTGTGGAAACTCGACATGCTACTAAATTCTGCAGCTTGAAAGGTACGCATTTATTAATTAAGATCTGCTACCAATTAAGAAATCAAGAAAAGCTTCAGACTTTTGCAAGAAATTGCATCCAGATAAAAACTCAGAACCTAATGCCATCGAAGTATTTCAGTACGTTTGGTGTTTATTAAAGAGGGCTCAACAGAAGCATATGAAACTCTGATTGATGAAAAAAGCAGGTTCATTTACGAATTGTATCTCAACAACCCTTCCCAATCTGAGTACAGCATGCAGTTCGAATACTACAACCATAAGTACATTGAAAATCCCCAAATTCCTGTGACTGCTGTATTTTTCGGATTGTTATCTGCATATCGGTCTTGCAGTATGTAATGAGAGCCCAAATGTACGAGGAAGCTATCGAAAGAATTGTCTAAAGCCATGATTTTAAAATAAAAGTTAATGAGAAGTGTAAGAACAAGAGAGAAAAAGATACAGTAAGGTAAGAAATGATAAAGGAAATTGAAATTTAAGGAGGTCTTGCAAAGCCTACCTACAAAGACATTTTGGCTACAAAATCCTGATGGCCCCTTGGAGATTGGTTCTTTGGGCAAAATGGTGGGTAATGTGGATCGCAAAATACTGGATCCTCAGGCAGGCTTACAGTTTGGAGGACCAAATTTATTTAACTCAAAAAGCGTTGGTATGAATGAACGGGGCTGGACTGTAATTATTGGTTGATTTTAGAATTTGGCATAAGACGAAAAGGCTTCCTTATTGAAAAATAACTCTGGATTGAGTAAAATAAAAAGGCCTTCATCAATCAAAAGAGAAGGTAATGGCTCGAAGACCTCAGAGTCATAATCCAGGAAGATACAACATGGTGTTAAAGTATCTGAAACAGAACAATATCAAGTTTTAATGATTAAAGAAATCAAATTTTAATCCAGCTTCCTTTTCAATAATTAAGTCCATTCTGATAAATCAAATATGGAATGTTTGGGTGAGGTTTTTGCATTTTTGTCTTAAAATAAAAAAATAATCAAAATTATTTTTCTCCATTTGAATAAAATTCATTGAAAGTAAAATAAGATAAGATATGAATCACGTAATAAAGGATCACGCTTTACATAAAGTAAAGTATTGCGAGAAAAAATAAGAAAAAACAATAATTGAACTCAAGATTGGATGAACCTCGGAATTTTCATTTGTTTGATAAACTGATGAAAGATCGAAGACGTTTAAGATAAAATGAAAAAGAAGGGTTAAAATGATAATTATATTGTCAGGCAATAATTTAGTAACTGTTCTAATAAATTAAAGCAGGGTAATATAGAAATGAAGCTTCTGAGAATATTTAAAAGTAGCGATATAAATTCCTAACGATTATGTTTCTATTATAACTGTATTTAAATGAATTAGAATATTTCCTTTCAGAGCCCTAACCCTTATAAATTCTATTTCAGTCCCAACTCCACTCCTTTGACTGCTGATACCCACCATAATAAGGAAAATGTTCCCCATAAAATCAACAAACCTTCTTATCAATTTTACTTCAAAAAAAAATTCAGCCATTCAATAAAAAGCAAATTCAAAAAAAATAAATTCGCAATCCAATTCCCTCAAAACAATCTCTGAATCATCATTCTCTCAAACCATTTCACACTTGATTCATTTTACTTAAATGACCTCTTTCAATTTTAGTCATTCCTTGGAGCTGCTATCATTTATTCTAAACTCTTTTTCAAAACCTAAATCAGCCAAAAGTAATCCTCGCTCTTGCTCTCTCTTCACTCCTTATCAGCTCGAAACTTTACTAAATTCAATAAATTTCGGTCGGATAATTGAGTTCAATGACTGGGAACAAAGTTTCCAAAAACTAAATCTTAATTTTTAAGGCTGGATCATGTAAAAACTTTCATTTGATCTGTTTTTAGAACCTCAAATCCAAAAAGCATTCGATGCTGTATTCAGTCAAGCCATAAAATTAAATGATGAAGAAACTTTGATGAAAGTTGAAATGCTCATTCAACTGGTCTTTTGAGAGGAAATTAATTCTGACAGACGAAAAGTTGATAAAATCGATTGGAAAGTATGTAAATGATGAAAAAAATCGATTCTTTTTAGCTGAATTCACTGAGAGAATACTTGAAAGACTTAAAAACAGTCATGAAATTAGTCACTGATTTTAAAGTGGTCTTTCAAGATCGATACTGATTTTTACCGTTTCAAGGCTTGAAATTTGATGCTACATAAAATTATTATTTTTAATAAATAAAGTTGAATCGTGGCTTAGCTTAAAGCAAACTTATTTATCCTGGCATATTGCCTCATACTGTTCTTTTTATAGTTCATGGCAAAACTTAAATGAAAGGTTTAAAGATCATGGAAATTTATTTGAGTTTGAACATTTTATCATCACCGCAATTTGAAGAACCTTCTTCAGGTTTAATCATAACGTTTCATATGAGCTCTTGATGCATGCCAAGAAATGATGTGTCACCTAATTAAAGTCCTCAACCAGTTTCATATCCATTCCTGTAATTTGAAGCTCTGTCTTGTACACAAGGCCTGTATTTTTGTTTGGCATCCAATTTTTAAGTAAAGATTTTTTTTAAGGGCGTAAGAAAGCTTGGCCTCCTTTTTTACATCGTACACAGTGAATGGTTTATTTTCTCTCTCAATTTGTGGTTCCATCATCAATCTTGATTTTTAGTATGGGAATGTTTTTCGGTGAAATTGCTTTGGCGACTTCCTTGATACGGCCCAGTACGATGAATTTGGTGACGAGCTTTTGCTGGTATTTGACATCATCATAAAACTCTTTGAATTGAGAACCTGTTTCATGGAAAGATGGTAAATTTGATCCATTTTTTCTTTTTTGATTTGAGTGAGGTTTCTCTTGCCTTTGGGACTGGAAACTGCAAGAAATGATGGATGCATTGAAATGATTATTGCTAGATTTGAAAGCGGTTTATTTACGAGAATACTATGAATTAAAAATTGGCCTTAAAATCCTTTGATATGAAAAAGGATTGAACAGATGTTTTAGACAAATTTTAGTCGATTTTATTGCCATTTTGGATCATAATTAAAAGTCGATTGCGATTTGCAAAAATACTAATTTTAATTTGTTTTTCATGTTTGAATCATGTAGACTTTCGAATTAATTCAAGATAAAAAAAGGAATTAAATACAGTAGAGTTAGCATCAAGTAATTGAAAATAGGATTGAAAAAGCCGATTTTACGCCAGTTTCAATTTGAAGAATTTAAACAAACAATTCTTTGGTCTGTTGAAGGATTTATACACACCAGCTTTTCCCTACCTTCCATCTCGATAAACCTGCTTCTCAGGGTTTTTATTCTATCCAGTCTGGCTGATCTAAATTTATCCAGATTGTAGTTTTCATCTTCATTCTCATCTTTTGGTTCTAACTTCGCATCTGCGCCTTCAAAAAATTTCAACAACAACGTTATCACGCTCACCGCCCTCGTTTCGTCGATTATTTTTGTGTAAGGCTTCACAAATTCATACCCATCAGCTCCATTTCCCATGTAAGCCGGCATTCCTACTGTGTACATTTTGTCCATCTCAATTGGCTTATTGTTCCGCTCCACTTCTTGAACCCTGGGCGTCTTATTTAAGTCGTATTTAAACTTGATCCCCGAAATTAATAAAAATGATCCCATAAAAGAATGCGGCAGACCTCTCACTGCCGACTCCAACATTTTAAAAACAACTGAACCTGGTACCAGCTTAACAATCACCAAGTCTTCAATGATGTTCGTCAATTTCGATAATTTTATTGGCCCTTGTGGCAAAATTACATCATTCCGAATGCAGCCCGAATTCAAAAAGGCTATGTCTGTATCGTAATACAAACGAAAAAGATCCGCAAAAAAATTCCCGTAATTTGATTATTGTGTTCGAATGATTTTGAATCGGGCCTCAAGAGGGCAATCAGCGTATCCAACAACTTTCTCTTATTTTTTGTACTCATCCATTTCAGCTTGTACAAATGCTTAAAGTTCTTTGTCGATTTTTTATGGAGTAGCGTTTGAAATTTATTGGATTTGACAGCCAAAATTGTAATGCTTTCCAAAGTGAACTTTCCTTTCATACTGACAGCGAGAATTTTAGTCCAACCCAGATGTAATTGATTTTTCGTCTTCAGGCAATTTTTAGTAAACTTCAATGACTCCGATTTGATGGAAATTGCTTCCACTTTTAATCACAGGAATTTTCTGTACAGATCTGTTCATAATAACATGGTCATGGCCGCCTAAGATAATGTCAATATGAGTGGGCGTTTATGCCAAATCGAGATCGTCTCCATTTCTCATGTGAGTTAGGGCTATAATGAAATTGCATTTTACTAATTCTTTAATTTGGCCGCCATTTTCTCGCAATAATCTTCAGGATCTTCACAAATCAAGAGCCCCTTCGTAGGATTCGCCCATGATCGAAAGCCAATCAGGGCCGGCAACTCCAAAAATCCCAATTTTCAAATTGTTTGAATTTTTTCGTATGATGTATGGAATTCCATTGCCTAAGACTCGGCCACTATCTTTGTGAGTAATATTTCCTAAAAGCCATGGGAAGTTACAGCTTTGGGCGAGCTTAATTGTTGTTTATTATTCGTAATCGAACTCATGATTTCCGTAGCAGGCCGCATCGATGCTGAGATAATTGAGCGCTTTGACCATCTGGAAGCCTTTTTTGTTTCTGGAGAGAATGGACGGAGAAAATGCGTCTCCAGAGAAGAGCAGGAGGGTGTTTTAACCGTATTGCTGTCTCATTTAGTGAGCCTAGCTTTGAAATTGACAACCCCGCCTTTGTTCTTTGGATTGAATATCATAAACATCGTTGAAGTGCAAGAGTGTAATGAGAGGTTTGAGCGAAAGGCTCTGTTCAGATTTTGGGATTGATTGCTAAAGGTCATCGAAGATAGGTAAAAAGGTTCAGATCCTGAAAAGGCTAAGCCCAATATTTCTATTATTATTCAGTAGAATTACAGTGTTTAAAAAAATCATGGCGAATGGAAGATTTCAATGTTTTCGATCTAGCTCAATTAAATTAATTCTAGCAAAAGGATTAAGTCATAAAAAGTTATTGAATTCTTTCGAGAAGGCCGTTTTGATGAATTGACGAAAATCGAAAAAAAAATGAAAATGCATAGATTTTGGATTAATAGCATAAAGCGAAAAAAAATGGATATTAAGCCTGGATAGTTGAGTAATGAAGAAAAAGCAAAGAGGATATCCAACACGATAGAGGGAACAATTTTATCGATGTAAAAGTAAATTGCTCATAAAATATGCGCTTTTAGTTTTCTTTTTTTATCGCTCATTAATAAATGCAATTCTCGTTCTCATTTGAATTGTTTTTTTCCTTGCTTTTCTTCTGTTTTTGATGAGAGAACCAAGTTTCTAATTGGCCAAAATATTGGATTGTGTGATTACTGAAAAAAAATGAATTTGAATGAGATGCTGGGAATTTTCATAAGAATGGTTAATTGGTGTCGGAATAAAGCTAAATAGATTAAAATGTAAAGTGGATGAATGAAAAGAAATAAAGAAATATATTATTTGAATCGACAGTATTTTATTTTTACGCTAATAATACAACCAATGGTGAGATTGGAAAAAATCGCCTACGAACAAATCGTCAACAATGCTGCTCTCGGCCGATCAAGAGTCATTGGCACTGCCAAAAAGTGGAACGCTGTCAACACATGACTCACACAAGAAGTAAGAGTGATTAATATTTTTAGAATTGGCCCATACGGTCCTCAATTCATTTTTGGAAGAATCTTCTTCAGGCCAATCACTCAATTCATCGTCAACATTGAAAGAAACATTGAAAGACAACAGAACCTTCAAAGAGGTCTGGTAATTTGTTTTTTATTCAGGCTTGGGAGAATACTAAAACTCCACCACGACAACGAACTCAGAAGAAGCATCATGTTTGAGTACATCGCCCGACAAAGGTACATTTTTGATAATGAAGTCTCCATCCTTACCACTGGATCCTGAAGGCCAGAAGAAGAGAAAGATACTTCAAGGTTGACAGAGGAATCAGAGGATTTTATGTTCCGAATACATCAGAAACGAAGCCGCTCAACAAACCTTGGCTGAATGCCAACAGCTCCAACACGAATGGTGGAACTTCACATACGAGAACTATTTATCGGACATGACTCAAACCGCCAGGAGAACTGCCACTCCCAAGTTGACAGCTCTTGAACTTCTGATGAACTACGGTATTCTGCATCCAGAAGCTTACAACAGATACTTCATGAATGAAAGAGACAACATGTGGGCCACTGAAGAAGAATTGAAGGTTGTTGGTGACAGAAAGAGATTCCCCTTCGATTTGACCAACCCTGAAGGAAAGAGAAGATTCGAAGACTACATCAACACCATCAACGCTAAAACTCCCGGTGTCGTTGCCGTCGAAGGACAACAGTTTGACTTCAAAAAGTATTACACCGAAATTGGAGTCTGATCTTATTTTATCAACTTCATCCTTTTTTATCAAATCGCTATCAATTTTATTCCATTCTTTTATCAAAATCCTAATCTCTCATTTAATCGATTTCATTAAAGCAGCTTGACTCAAAACCATCAAATGTTTAGCATTTGCAATTGAAAAATATAACTTCGCTCCTTTTCTCGTTTTAACATTATTTGAGAAAACCTTTGGGAATGAAATATAAAAAATTGACCCAATTTAAATATTGCTCAACTTTTTCATCGGCGAATCCTTGATACCCTTGATGCTGTTTTAAACATTAAATCAATACATCTCATTTTTGCATGCATTTTTTCCATTCGCATAACAACATATTCCAAACAAAAGGAGAGCTAATATAAGAAACCTAAGTTCAATGGCCAATTTGATTTAATTTATCATGAGGCTCATTTTTTTAATTTTCAAATATACCTATCCTTTCTTCAATTAATCTTTTATCCTTTAAAACATTTCTATTTTACTTACCAATCAAATCAATCTTTAATGACTGATTTTATTTTATTTTTCACATAATCGTTTTCAAATATCAAACAAAAAACTGAAACTAAATAAACAACTGATACTTTCATCTGAAAGTTCTCTTTTTCAAAATGTCTGTTCTTGCATACATCGTACTGCCAGAAGTTGCACTCATGAAATTGTTACTGTACTGAGTGGAGGGCCTCCACTTATTTTATTTTGAAAACCTTTTGTTAGCGACAATCTCTTGAATTAAGTGTCTTACGCTTCTTTGGGATCCAGCATTGGATCGATTCGGCTGAATAAATCGGATGGATTGGAAGGCGGCCTGAAGGTTTTTCTGTTCATAAGAAAACAACGATTATTTTTAGCTTTTACTTTTCCGTCGTCAAAGTCAATAATCTGCATCAATTAAAAAGTACTCTTTCCAGTTCTTCTAATTTCCGACTGATTATGGTTTTTTCCTTTTGTTCTTTGTGCAGAAGTTCACTTGTTTTGTCATCTTCTTTCAATTTAAAGGAGTAAACTGAGGTATCTTTCATTTTGATGAAGACTGAATGATACAAAAAGTACATCTTTTCGCAGCACTGCCTTTGACGAAGGCTCGATCGGGTATGATGAGATCGTCATGCTTGGTTTAGAAAGATACATGTAAGGTACAGATTTGAGCTGAGGGTCAAAGAGTTTGCACTAATTTGAGTTTTGTTGTTGAAAGTGGGAGCTTATTTTGAGGCATTTCGTTCCATCATTTCACAACAAGATTGATGGTTTTTACGGTCCATTTTTATTTTCATTGTGCGTGCAGAATCGTATTACTTGGCTTGGTTTGAAGATCGGATACGAGTTTTTTAATGCTCTGAGTAAGGAAAAATATTACGACGTTGGTGTATCTGCTGGAGTAAATGGGAGCGGTGGCCATGGGTAAATGAAAGTAATGTTTTTCTTATCTGATGAAAAGGTGATAAGCAATTAAATTATGAGTTGTATAAATAGAACTTTATATTTCCAATGATGAGATAGCGTCAGTAGTTTTTTAATAATATCAAATGGATTGATGGATTTTGAGGGAATAAAGATGGTCTAAATACCAGAAATGGTAAGTTATTTTAAAACGGAATGGAAAATAAATAATTATAAACGTTATTCTATTGAGATTAGATCGGCCTCTCTCTTTCCATGAAAGAAATCACTCTTCTCGACAACTGCATTCTGCCATTTTCTCTGGAATCGCCATGACTTTCTCCAATCCTTTTGATTTGGTCCGGTTCCGCATGCAGGCCACTCCCGAACTCATCAAGCAAGCCAAGATCTCTTAACCCTACCCCAGCATTTCTCAATGTGCCAAAACCATCTACAAACAGGAAGGCCTCAAAACTTTCTGGAAAGGCAACACTTCAAACCTTCTCAGGTACTACCCGAATGAGTCAATGAATTTTTTTCTTCAAGAATTTCTTTCAAGAATGTTTCAGCAAAATATTTGGCTCAAGAGGGCGAAAAGAGTAAATGATGATGAATTCACTGTCAGGCACTTTGGGTGGGATTACAACAAGGCTGCTCCTGTACCCTTTAGATTATACACGAACGAAAATGGCCAATGACATCAAGTGTAAAGAAGGAGGCATCATGCGGACCTTGCTTTCGACTCTGCAAAAATAAGGATTGGCCGGAATTTACAGAGGAGCCCTGGTTTCATTTTATGGGATATCGATTTTCAGAGGAACTTATTTCGGTATCTACGACAGTTATAAAATGCATCAATGTCATGAGCTCTAAAAGTGGTTTCTAAGCTATTTCAGTTATGTGACGGCAACATTTTTGACTTATCCACTGACACTGTTAGGAGGAGAATGATGATGACATCGTGCGCAAGCTACAAATACAAAGGTTTCATGGACTGTTTTCAGCAAATAGTAAAAAAGGAAGGGGTGATGAGTTTGTTCAGAGGCGGAAACATTTTTTCTTGCAGGCCTGTTCAGGCTCAACTATTTATTACATCTTTGACAAGATTTTCGCCGAAGGATCATCCAAGCAATGATAGCTTCAGAAATAAAAGGATAAGATTTGGTGGAATTCAATTGAAATTCGAAATGATTGAGTATAATATTCTTTAAATTTATTTATTTGATATCATGATTGGAAACAAATTACATCAAATAAAAAATTGAAATTAATCTCTTTGCTTCAAAATAATATAATTAGTTTTTGATATGCTCCTCAAAATTGGCCTTTTGTTTCTGTTGATTGCCGTTAGCTCCGCAAAACTTTACCAAGTGGTCAGCCTCTTCAGGCACGGGCCAGAACCCACCTGAACTCGATTTACGACGGCAATTCAACCCACGACATCTGGGGTGAACTCACTCCAGTCGGAATGAGACAACACCAAAACCTAGGAAAAACCCTCAACAAATAATACATACAGACTCTTAACTTCCTCAACTCGAAATTCGATAAAAAATAAATCTAAGTCTACTCCACTGATTTTAATAGAACCATCTCAAGTGCCCTCAGCCAACTTTATGGCATCTACCCTCCTGGAAATGGACCCAGGCTCCATACGTCCAAAGAAAGTACCACCTTCCACCTTTCACCAACCAAACCGATATCGAATAACAAAACTTCGCCTTTCCTGAAGGTCATCAACATATCTTGATTAAGTACGACTCTCATCTCCTCCTTGAGGACTGTCCTAAACTAAGCGATCTGGTCCAGAAAAATCATCTACCGCAATCAAGAATACGATGAAATGAATACAAATTACGCTCCTTTCGTGAGGAAAACAATTCAAGTCTTCAATCTGTCAGCCAATGCCACCTTCCAAACTCTGAGTTCCTTATTTGACACTTTGATTGTGGACAAATTCATGGGCAGGCCTTTACCAAGTGGTTACAGTGAAGATGATTTGAACAACTTAAACCACATTTTCAACTGGTTCAATAATGTAAAGTACTCTGGAAATGTTTCCAAAGTAATCAATTCCAGAAAATACGAAAAGATTCTTTCTGAATTCGACAAGAGAATCAACAACCTCGCTGGCTACCCTCTTAAATGGAGCTTCTTGAGTGCCCATGACACTGACGTATTCCAGCCAAGACGGATCTTAATTTTTCATCTTTCCAGTGCATTGAGGATTTGTACCGAAGGGTAAACAGATGCTTTGAACTGTCAACCAGATGTGGGATTCGCATCGAGCATAATTTTCGAGTTGCATTCAGACAATGCCAAGGACTTTTATGTCATGATCAGATCTCAAGGAAAGTACATGACCTGTGTGAAAAGCAAAACACCAAATGCAGTTATACAGAGTGGAAAAACAGAATCAAAAATTCCATTATTAACAATGTTTGATGAGCTCTGTGGATTGAAGGACCCCTTTTACAAAGGCCCAATGTCAAGAGGAATGGAATCAATTGATCATAATGTGATTTGACGCTCAATATGAAATTTCAGAAATTTTATTTTAAGTCGATAAAATTCTAGATTATCCCGTAAGAGCTTAATTGAAAAATGGAATAAAAATGGAAAATTAGTTTAAATAAAGTAGAAACTTTTAGAAATTGCACTTTATAAATTTCTATTAATCAACACAAAATGGGAAACGAACTCAACGCCAAAACGTTAAGTCAAATCTTTCATCATACAAACCCGATTTTTCTTCATATGAAAGCATTCCTTCAACTCAGTATCCAACAAACAATTAAGACCATTCTGTTTTTTTTCTGGCAGCACAGGCAGACTCTCATGAGACTAATTGAAAAAAAATTATTTTGTCAGAACTTGGCTCCAGTTTCATGAATTGCTCGACATATTTGCCCTCAGATACAATGATCCGCTTATTGTTTCAGCCAAATACTTGAAGGTGGAATTGTAAGCGATCGAAATCTTAACATTTCTGGTCCCTTTCCCGAACCTGGGTGAGCATTTACTACGAGGAAACCTTGACTAACTTGAGCTATTTGACGAAATTCCTCAGTAAGACGGCGCATATTTTTTGTTGCAGGCTCTGAAAGGGTTCCAGAAACTGAGTCGAAAAACTAATTTATTCTTTGAGGTCAAGTAAGAAATGTTCCACATCACTCAATCGAGATAAGTAAAGATTTGGCTTTGTGAAAACATATGGTAATCAAAAGTCATTGATTCAGTTCGGCCATTGTCGAGCGAGTATCAAATGATTTGTCAGATTCTTTCAATCGTTCAAAAAAGCATTAGTTTCACACAGAATCTCAAAAAAACTTGGCCCAAAAGGACAAAATCCACATTTAACCAATCATCATTGATGAGCTGTTAAGAATAGCGCCTCAGACATTCAAGAGGCGATTGAGTTGACTTGGAGGTATTTTGAGAGTGATAAAGTGGAAGTCTGGAAATAAATGAGTTGCTTGAAGAATTTGAGCCAAGATGAAATAAACAAAATATTTGAAACAACAAAAAATAAACACAAAGCATCTCATCTTGATACTCCAATTACTCCTTTACAATACTTGTCTTCTGTACCTCATCCTGTTCCTTACAACCAATTCAGTCTCAACTGGATCCAATTCACCGAGATAATTCATAAAATTCATCCAAACTTCACAGTACTTCGTTAAACACAGTCCAAATATTATAAGAGGGCAAAATAGCCATAGTGTTAGAGGATCAAATAAAAATCCAACAAAAAAAGCGGAATTTCTTTGGTTAAAATTCGTAAACATTAATCCATTGACAAGCAAAATCATCATTCACTTTTGGTCATTAAGCCACGCCCTTAATCCAGTCTTAACCAACAATCGATGGTTTACTTTTATCAAGCCGAGCCTACCATTGACCCCCAAGGTGACTTTTAACCTCCAAGCAATCGATTATAATCAAAGTTCTCATTTTAATCAATTTGCCGCAAATAAGCCAAGTAAAACCACCCCTCGTAAAAAGAGGCAATTCTCTTTTGAATGGCCATCAAGTAAAGGCATCACAGTGACCAATAAAGTTGATTTTGGCAAAAAATCTGCGAATTTGGTCATTGGTAGAAATTCCGATAGTTCACAAGGCAAGCCATACGGCAAGTATGTTTCCAATGATGGAATGATAGGATTAAAAAATGAGAAAAGAAAAGAGGCTCACATCAAGTAATAAAAAATTATGATGGGAACTTTCCCTGACCCACTTTATGGGAACAATTCAAGCGCAATGCCAAACAATTGTCATATGGTAATTCAAAGTCAAACATTTTCCTCAAATATGTCATTTGACCTGTGATCCCGAACCAATCATTAACGAGATTTCAGAAGGAGTTTATCGGAAATTCGAGTCCAAACTGTTCGAGCCAAGAGTTTTTATTAAATTCCAAAGATTTACGTTCACAGTCCTCCAAAAAATTAGAACAGGATTTTCAAAGTGGACTGGCGCCAGAAATGAATCAATTAGTTTCAAGACTCATTCACTCAAGGGTAGAGAAGAGGATATCTATCAAGAAAGGTATCAAAGGAAAATGAACTTGGAATCTGGTTCAGACAGTGTGTAGTAATCATCATAACTGATTAAAGCAGAGATAACAGACTGGACGAGTACCAGAGCTACATTCACCAAAATGAGTCCGTTTTTACTCATCCTGTTTTGTACGATTACATCACCAACAAGCCCAAAAATCATTTCGTATAAATATAAAAAGCAAAGCCTAGGCAATACATTGACTACCTGAACAACGTGCAAATCTCAGAGTCCTTGATATCAACACTGCTTAAAAGTTGTTCCAAGCGAATTACTAACAAGTCTAACATTAAAAACAACCAACAAAAGGATTCCTTGCCACCTCAATACTCCATCAATGATTTTCCGACCATTGAGGAAATCGAAGAAAACCCTCATGATTAGCAAAGCGATAAGTAAAATGCCTCTTTCCTTCCATCCACATCAACCTGGCTCCTCAATCCAACCCCCATCATCACCCTCCCTCAGTCCGCAGGGGATACGAATAATCTTTGTAGTTGAATACAAAAAATTCTACGATGATACCAACAGGTCCAACAACAGTCCCAACAAACATTTCTTCTCTCCCTCAAGAAAATCATTTTGTCATCAACCAGGCCGAAATCATTCCAGTCATTCATGAAAATAAAAATATGCAACAGCCAACAATTGGCAACTTCGCCCTCAAAGCCAATGTTTCAACGGCCCATTTCAGTTCATCCTGTAGTTTATCAAAGCAATCAAATGGTTCAAATTAATTAACGGAGAAATAGCTCACCTTCCCCAGTGTCTAAATTGATTTACAAAGGGTAAAAGCCCTCCATAAATCCTTTGTTGATGCAGGACCTACAAAAAATTCGGCAAACCAGAATGTACTGATCAGTTAATTGAATCTGTTCGGCAAAAATTATTGTATGATTTTTTCGTTTTCATTTAATTTAATGAATTTGACTGAATATAAAAATGGAAGATGAATTCAGTAAACTTTAGTTTTTCTAAAAGGACTTTTCCTCATGGTAACGATTTCACAAGTTGGTCGAACTTTCCCTTACTTGATCATTTTCTCTGGTTCTTAGTCGATCATTTTATCCTTCTCCCGTATCTTTTATTTTATTTAAATGTTCTTTTAAATGAGTTTGATTTTTTTTACTGCGAAAGTCCTTTAATTTGTTTGAGGTTTTATTGCATGAGGTTTATTTGGATTTGAGGAGTGGGATTTTTTGCTATTTTGAAGATCCTTTTATTGGCTTCATTTTCCACTTGTTTATTTTTCTTTTATTTGTCTTCTTTGTAAAGTCTTTAGTGAAGGGCCGATTTTTATCTTTCACTTAAAGATAAGTTATCTGAGCTTTTGTTGGCCATTTTGGAGGAAAAATATTTTTCTCGAGATTGATTGGATTGGATTTTCGAGTTTTCAACGTTTTTAATGTATTTGCTATCAATTGGTTGGTTTCTGGTTGTGAAGGGGTAAAGGGATTTGAATTTTTGTGTGATTTCTTGTTGTTTTTTTTGCTTAAAAGATCAGTCCTTGCTTGTAAAAGTGGTCTGGAGATATTTAAAAGGGTTCATGATGGACTGAAGGATATTCTTCATCGTGTATGGTGTAGACTTTTGAGCTTTTCTAGTTTTAAACTGTCTGCTTTTATGAGTTGATCGGTTCGGTTTCAAGGGAGAAAATTAAGAAGAAAATTGATTCATTTGCTGATAAGGTGAGTAATTAAAAAGTTGGGGTTTATCATGAAGAAGTTGTGTTTTGTTGAGGTTTTTGGTGGGAGTTTTTGTTGAGTGGAGGTTTTTTTGATATTGGAAAAGCTGCGACTGTCTTGCTTGATAAAGCAGTCGTGATGATTTTACTTTTGGTTAATTCTTTTGGGTCCTTTCCTGATTTAAATTATTTGAACTGGAATTGTGCGTTTCTTTGAGTTGAACTCTTCATTTACTTTTCGGATCCATTTGTTTTCGGTGGGTTTAGTGATGGATTTACTGGTCGAGTTGTTTTACCTGTCTTTGGATTTTTAGTAATGTTTGGCGGACATTTGATGGTTTTCGGGCATTTTTTTCTACATTAATGCATTTTGAAAGGATTAAATGATTTTTGGATTTTCCTTTGATTTTTCTTTTTGCTTCCACTTTTCGTAGACAGATTTGGGAGTTGATGTGGCTGGTTGGCCGTTTGTGGTATAAGATGAATGCTCAAGATTTGAAAATCTCTTGAACTTACCCTGCTGAAATATTTAGCTCAATGGCCTTGCCTTGCCGAGCTGTATTTTTATGTTGCCTATCCTTTATCAGGCTGATTATTTATTGTGATTAAACTGATTTTCCCTCACTTCAGCTTGACTCAAAGCTGGTACCAGCGTTTAGTTGACTCTATCGTTGTAATAACTGGCCACTAATTGCTGATACTTGTTCTCCTTGTTTTGAGGTTCAGGCGAAAATTTCGATATCTTTGCCCTTTGTACTTTCTCCACATACTACGACTCCTTAAGCTAGGAGAGCAACATTCTTCGATTTCTCCGAATCCACACTAACTCTTGATATTTACTTCATCATAGGCCTCTCAAATTTTCGACTCATCTTTTGATTATTCACTTTCTTTGGAGAATTTTCTACTTCAAACTCTTTTCCAATTCCAATCCTCTCATTACCCATCATTTCATTTGTTAAACCTTAATACTTTGGATTTTATTTTGGAGCTAAAATTTGTTATGGTGATATTTTTGTAAATTTTGGAAATTTTGGAAATTTTTTTGTTTTCATTATAATTAGAATTGGACTCATGCAGTTTCTATTCGACCATTTGAATGATGGAATTCTTGGTTTTGAGGTGATTCTTTTTGCTGGGTTTGGAAATGTTGTTTTCAATCAAGAAATGCTCGACAATTTAAGTGAGTTCTTTACTGGAAATAAGATTGGATAATTTGAGAGTGAATTTCTTTTTTGCGATAGTCAAATGAACTTGAACATGAATCTTGCTCGATGCTGATGCTTACATCAAATTATTCTTGTTTTATACACTTCGGATATTTTATTGCTAATTGAGATTCTGGTTTTCTTGTATTTTAAGATGGATGAAAGTGCTGCTTCTGTATTTAATGGGAGGATTCAGCTCTATACATTGCCTGATTATTTTTGAGTATACTGCGCGAAATAAGTCGGCTGAGAATTGTTTGAAGAGAAGTGGTGCAGTTTTTATGAAGATTCGATTGCCCCAAATGGCTGTAGTCTTGTTATGAAACTTGGCTTTACTTCAATGGCAAGTTATGTTGCTGTTTTAGGGAAAAGGGGAGAAAGTTGCTATTTTCGTAGTGCTTGATTTGCTCGAGTGTCATTTTTGTTTACTTGAGGTTCTTTTGAATCGATTGTCGAGAATTGTCTTTTTGCGAAGGCAACGATTCAATCAGATTTTGCATATGATTTGTGTAATAACGAATTTATTCAACGATTAACTTATCATTCACTTTTACCTTTATTTTTAATTTACCTTTATTTTTAATTTTCTCTGTATTTGAATAGATTGTGTTTTCTATTTTTTGATACATCTTTTGAATTATACTGACATTCTATGTGGAAAAAAAAATCCGCAATTTTGTCAGTTGACTCAAGTTACTTCGGCCAACTTTATCTAAAACTGTCATGCTTGAAATGATGACATATTCTCAAGGTTCTTGTTATTTTGCTTTAAGCTATTGGATTTTAATTGTCGAAGAATTCAAATAAGTTATGTAAGATCATTGGAAGAACTTTTTGATTTCTGAGTAATCATTGTCTTTTGGATGAATGACGGTTACTTAAGCTTGCTGAGAGTCAGGGCCTCGAACTTCAAATATTTTTTTTGCCTCACTGATTTTCCTCTCTTTCAGCCACGAAATGTCCATACAGTGAATTCAATTCTGGTGTTTGCCTTGTCATTCAAATCGTAAGTGTATTTGTAGTTGACTCCTTGGACGATTTGGGTTTTGGCTTTGATGAGTTTGGAGTTTTTGGAGTTCTGGAAATTGGGTTTTGAGGTAGTGTCGATTTCCTTAAGGTCATCTCCGAGATTACTTACATCTTGTTCCTCATAGCCTCCGACCAATTTTTATGATTGGTGGATTGACTGAACACGCAAGGAGAAAGCGAGTAGGAAGAAACAGCAAAAAACGGTTATTACTTTCATATGATATAATCGATTTATACATTTCATATCTGATTTGATGTAAATTTTGATGTAGCATAGCAATATTGAACTTCTGAATCTTGAAAGGGGTTGGGGTTGGGGTTGGGGTTGGGTGGTTGGGTTGGGGTT
>WJBH02000239.1:0-24893 GCA_013167095.2 Daphnia sinensis | reverse complement strand
AGCTGAAACCGATGTTGACGGGTTTTGAGTATTGGCGATACGCCTTCTATTTTAAAATAATATAACCGCTTTGCCACGTCCAATACATGCCTTGAGTGGGGTCTAAATCCTCGCCCATTGCACCCGATACATTCGTCAAACTATCCACTCCTAAATCCATCTCGATAGAGTCTAATTTAACTTGTTGAGGTATTTCAATGAAGCCCGTTTCGGGTTTTTCAATATCTATTAAAATACATTTTTTAGGCAATTCATAACTTAATTGCCCTTTGTAAAAAAGTCGAATATTAGACACATAAAACTTTAATACTTGAAACAATACGCTATCAGGCAGTTTTTCAGAAATATAGTTTTTATCCAATTCCAATGCTTCATTTTTCCAAACCATAGAAAAAGACACCGCAGAGCGTTGCGCCATAAGCGAGAATGACATGCAATAAAAAACTAATAATAAAGCCTTTTTAATATAAAACTTCAAAATACAGGTTGTTATATGTGAGTGAATAAGTATCTTTTTACAAAGATATAGAGAATCCCTTTCGTATTAGACGAACTTGGCAGCGTTTACTTGCGGTGAGAAGTGTTAAATAGTTGACAGTAAATAAGCAGTCAGTAGTCAGTTAATCCGTTTGAAAATTTGCGATTATTTATGTCCAACTATTTATCTTGATTGTTTTTCCCAAAACGGTACATGAAATAAAACATTGAAATAATAATAAAAAACTGCCCCAAAAGGATATAATTATTATTGTTGTCCATATTTAGGTATTGAGGCTGTATTTTCATTGCTAATAACGGTGGGTAAGCTGACCAGCCACCCAAAGGGACACCACTAAAAGCATACAAAATTGTCAATACCATGATATTGAAAATACCTGTTATTATAATAATGATATTAGGAATCAATCTGCTATAACCATGTCGCCATTCTTTAATTCCATAAATGATATACGTAGCCAGAGTCCATGAAGGCAATACCAATTTCCATGTCTGCAAGGTTAGATAAGTATCATTAAGAGGAATGTCCACTGTGTCTTTTAATAGGGATAATGGTAAAAAGCACATCAATCCTCCTATTACAAGCCCTGCAATGAGTAGTAAATATATTCCTTCTTGTATGAGCAATTTCGTTTTATAAGGCATAATATAATTTTACAGCGTGTTTTAATTGCTTTTAAAATATATGAACTGGGTTTTCCAAACGAATGTTTATTGTTTACGTAAATTATTATTCTGATGTATCATTCTGTTTAAGATTTTTAACGATGCTTTTTTACTTCTTTAAAATTATTAAAACTGCGATATTTGAGCAATTTTAATACAAATGAAAGATAAAATTTCTAATTTAATTTCAGCTATCCAATACGATATAAAACACTTTTCTAAATGGGATTTTTTAGCTAAATACATTGCCATTGTAGTAATAATTTGGAATTCAATAATATTATTTAAATATTATTTTGAAAAAAATATGGCTGAAAAAGATTGTTTAAAGGCTGAAGGCTATTTTTTAAATATGAAGAAAAACGGATAAATACACTTTGGAATTATTTAGATTTTCTTGATAAGAAAGGGCGAAGTTCGAGTATGAACATAGAATTACGGCTATATCTTCAAGCCAATGATATATATTTTACGATGTTAAATAATACTCTTAGCTATTCATTTTGTATGGGCTTAAAGAAGAAGATTACTTAACAATAACTTATTCTCCTCAATATAACAACCGAATTAGAGAGTTATCAATTAATGGGATAAAAAAATACTCTTTTCAGCAAGAACAAAATAGACTATCAGACTTAATAAGTGAAAAGATATGGATAATAGTAATCGCTCTTATAATTCATCTAATTTGGAAATTTAGAACTTTTAAGAATGATACCCCTCATTAAAGCAGTCTCTTATATAAAAATTAATCTACAATTTGGTTTAATATTAAAGCCTAAAATACACATGAGTAAAAAAAAGCATATAAAACAAGTCATTTCAATAAAATTCGCAGATTGGGAGAGATCCATTTATGGCTATGTCATAGACTATAATGACAATTGGACTTTGATGAAAAATAACCCTACTGATTATGTAATAGATGGATATATAATTGTTAAAAATGAAATTATTGACAGTTTAAATAGAGAAAGTGAAGAGAAATGGAAAGAAAAAGTGATAAAACTTAAAGGTCTTGAACCGACTGATAACGATATTATCCCGATAAAAGACTTGGAAACAATATTAAAGTATCTCACTCATTATTTTGGCGTTTTTCAAATTCAAACGCAATATGATGATAGCTGCTATTTAGGGCGTTTAAAATCAATAGATAGTAAAAGTCTTATAATAGAGAATTTAGACCCTCAAGGTAATTGGGACGGAGAGATGGAATTTAATCCTGATGAAATCAGACAATAGAATTTGATACAGATTATGTCAATTCATTAAAACTCGTTTCAGAAGTTTTAAAATAAATGATTATCCATTTTAAAATGCTCAAAATACTGAGGGGGTATAATTTTTTTAACGACTCTTATTTTTTATTTTAAACCCTTCGCATATACATAAGTCAAATAGGAACTAACTAAACTATTTATCTTTTTAATATGCGAAAAACTCATTTTTACATTTCTCTGATAGCCCTCAGCTGTTGCTTCCTCCATTCTGCGACAGCACAAAACAAATCTATTATTTTAGGGCGACCTACCGATACCTCTATTACGGTGAGTGTGTTTTTTGACCAAAGTATGCAATACTATATCGAGTATGGCACCCGTTCTGGTTCTTATTCCAAAACCACCAGTATCTATACCAACAAAGCGAATACGCCCGACAAGATAGATTTAAGAGGGCTTACAGCGAATACTCAATATTTTTATCGAGTTCAATATCGCCTTGTGGGAGCAAGCAGTTATACCGTTACACCTGAATATCGTTTTCGCACACAACGGGCGCAAGGCACGACTTTTAGTTTTATAGTAGAAGCCGATGAACACCTATATGATAAAAAAGGGGTCAGAAGCCTTTATCAAATTGCCTTAGCCAATGAAGCTAAAGACAGTGCTGATTTTATGCTTTCGTTGGGAGATACATTCGGCGACGACCATACGCCCGACCTGACAACCAGTGCTGATATGGACGCTTTGCATAAGGATTATCTTCAATATCTGGGTCAAGTTTGCCATTCGATGCCTTTTTCTTTTGTTTAGGCAATCACGAAGGTGAGACGGGCTATTATTTAAAACAAAACCCACCCAATAATATCGCTGTATATGGTACGCTTTGGCGCAAATTTTACTATGCTAACCCTTATCCCAATGGATTTTATTCGGGTAATATGACTACTGAGGGGTATGGTATGGGGCAGCCAGAAAACTATTATGCTTGGACGTGGGGTCGATGCGCTATTCGTCGTTTTAGACGTTTATAGAGATTGCTCTATCAATGACAAACCTCAAAATTGGGATTGGACATTGGGTAAAACACAATATGATTGGTTCAAAAAAGCCTTAGAAACCAGTAAAGCCAAACACAAATTCGTATTTGCTCACCATACACGAGGACAAGGCAGAGGGGGTGTCGTTACGGCAAAAGGGTGTGAATGGGGCGGATACAGTGGTTCAGGGAATACTAATTATCAGTTTGATACGTATCGCCCGGGTTGGGGCAAACCTATTCATCAATTAATGGTGATAATGGAGTCAAAATCTTTTTTCAAGGGCATGACCATCTATATGCCAAAGAGCAGTTAGACGGTGTAGTCTATCAAGAAGTGCCTATGCCCAGCGATTCTACTTATAAAATAGGAGTTACAGATAATGGCGATGCTTACACCGATGTCATTCTTGATGGTTCTGGGCATTTGAAAGTTACGGTTTCGCCGTCGTGCGTACAAGTAGATTTTGTGAGAGCTTATTTGCCCAAAGATACTTTAGGCACTCATAAAAATAGAGAAATAGCCTATTCTTATACGGTTGGCACTTGTTCTTCGACCGCTACTGACGATATATCTTCTAAAAATTCTTTTTTCATATACCCCAATCCTGCCAAAGAAGTATTAACTGTTCAAGCGCCCATTTCTACACCCTATAATCGCCGAATTGATTTAGTGAATCTTCAAGGTCAAGTCGTTCAAAACCAAGTTTTGGAAGAAGAGAATACAGCTTGTCAATTTGATTTAAAGAATATTGCAGCAGGCATATATTTCGTGCGTTGGCAAGATGAAAATCGAGTGCATACTCAAAAAGTAGCCATTATGAAATAAATTTCGGGATTCATTATTCGAGGAAATCTATAATAATTATTATTCATAAGAAGATGGGTGCCAATATTCATGGTTTTCATTTTTAATTAATTCCGTCAACTACTTAAAAAGGTGATTTTCAACAATTTACCAATCTGACTACTGACTGCTTATTGACTGACAACTACTTAAATCAACGGTTCAAATAAGAATTTATGAAATTAAAAATTTTACTTTTAACAACCCTACTTTTCAACAGTTGGAGTACTTACGCTCAAAAACTGCGTCATGCTGAACTTTTAGGGCGACCTACTGATAAAAGTATTACTGTCCAAGCCTTTTTTGATGAGGCTGCGGAGGTCTGTATCCAATATGGTACAACCAAAGGCATTTATCCGAATCAAACGACTTGGCAATCTTTTCCTGCGGGTGAACCCGCCGAGATACTTGTTTCGGGATTACAAGCCAATACCCGATATTATTACAGAATGTGTTATCGTATACCCAATACAACGACTGTAACGACGCGCCCTGAATACACTTTTCAGACGCAAAGACCCAAAGGCAGTGCCTTTACATTTGTCATTCAAGCTGACCCCCATGTTGACGAACAAAGTGATACAGCGATATACAGTTTATGTTTAAAAAATCAATTAGCAGATAACCCTGATTTTATGATTGACTTGGGCGATATATTAATGTCTGATAAATTAAAAAATGCAGCTGGCAAACTCAATCACGATACGGTTATCGCTCGTTCTCATTTAATGCGAACATTTTACGAAACGGCTTGCCACTCTATGCCGCTTTTTTTACTTTGGGTAACCATGAAGGCGAAGCGGGTTGGAATCTCAATAACACCACAGAAAATGTCGCCATTTGGGGAACAGTTGAGCGTAAAAAGTACTTCCCCAACCCTGCACCCGATAATTTTTATACAGGCGACACCACTAATCATGCGTTTGTAGGGCAACGTGAAAACTATTACTCTTGGACATGGGGCGATGCTCTTTTTATCGTTTTAGACCCTTATTGGTACACCACCACCAAACCCGATTCCCTCAACGGTTGGCGATGGTCATTGGGTAAAACACAGTATAATTGGCTCAAAACAACTCTCGAAAATAGTAAATCTACTTTCAAATTTGTATTTGCTCATCAATTAGTAGGCGGTGACCCTGAAGGACGAGGGGGCGTTGAATACGCCAATCGCTACGAGTGGGGCGGCAATAATCTCAACGGTACAAGCGGCTTTGCTACCCAACGCCCGGGCTGGTATAAACCCATTAAAGACCTTTTAAAAGAGCATAAAGTCAATATATTCTTTCATGGTCACGACCACTTTTTTGGTAAGCAGGAAAAAGACTGTCTTATTTATCAAGAAGTGCCTCAGCCCAGTCATCCTAATTTTACATCAGCTAATTATGCTAAAGACTACGGTTATTTAGAGGGGCAAATATTGCCAAATTCAGGACATTTAAGAGTCAATGTAAGCCCTGATGGTGTCAAAGTGGATTATGTGCGGGTGTATTTAGCAAAAAATGAAACGGCTGCTCGCAAAAATCGTGATGTCTCTGCCAGTTATTTTATTGGGGCTAAAAACTGTTATGATTCTACCGCCACAAGTATTCCCGTATTATGGAACAGCAATTACTCTGATGAATTGATATATCCGAATCCTTTCACACAAGAAGCTATTATTGAGTTTTCATTAAAACAAAGTGAACATTTGACTATTCGTATTTTCGATGATAAGGGGCAGTTGGTTCGCCTTCTTTTAGATAAAAATTGGGTTTTAGAAGGCAAATTCCAAATCAACTGGGACGGTAAAAACAGTCAGGGACAAGCCCTGCCAAGCGGCGTGTATTTCTATACCGTTCAAGGTGAAAAAGGCGGTTTCAAATCTGGTAAAATGAGCTTGATTCGATAAGGGCTGCCCCCCCTCAGTATTACAGGGTTGAGGATTGGGGTTGAGGCGAAGTACCCTCCTCAACAAAGCACTATTCACGAAGAACATCTTCGCCATTTCAGATTTGAAATTTGAAATCTGAAATTTGAAATGACGAAGATGTTGAACTAAGTATATTTTCAATTAAAACCATCTAAAAAATGAAGAATCTGCTATATATTTTTATCTGTTTTTTATCAACAGCCTTATTCGCTCATAATAGCGTTGAACACACCAGCGATGCCCTCAAAGAATGGCATTTTGAAAGCGATATTCCGCCCCTAAAAGCCTCTTTGATGCTTTTTAAAGATAAAACGGTTTATTTAGAAGATGCTGAAAATAGGGTTTCTCAATACCCTTTATCGGCACTCAAATTAGAAGACCAACTTTGGGTCATTCAGAAGTATCAACACATTGAACATCTCAATACCACGCCTTTAGCCTCCTCCAAATGGGGTTTTAAAGAATTGATAAAATACAATTTTTGGCTTTTGGTTTGGTTCAGTTCCTTGATGTGGGTCTATCTTTTTATTAGGTCTCGCAAGCGTTTTTTTAATTTAAAATATGCTTATACCGCCGTTTTAATAGGTATTACGGTTCTTTTTTTAAGTTTTATGCCTCGCCCTGTTTTGGGGACTGACCCTAATTTTATAGATTCGGCATTTGTACCTTTCAAACCCAAAGTCAAAACCCGTTGGGATAATCAATATTTTTATGTTGAAGGCTTAGGTTTACCCAGCCACCCGATGATGATTGGCATCACAGCGTGGCAACAACAAGTGCCTATTACACAATGTTATACAGGTACTAATGCGTGGAGTATTCCGCTCAATCCTGTTGTGGCAGCAACGCCCGTTCCTACGGCTACTAATTTTTTCAAAGGTGCTGTTGCTATAGCTGCCAATGGTATTCCGATTTTTAATGCGCCTGAATAACAGAGGAGAAGACTCGTATTTGATTGGTGAATTGGATAAATATGGCGGACATTGCGGACGAGCTGATGATTATCACTACCACGTTGCCCCCCTCAGTCTGGACAGTATTTCAAGCGACATTTTACCAATCGCTTTTGCTTTAGACGGCTTTGCGGTATATGCAGCAAAAGAACCCGACGGAACAGCCATGAAAACATTAGATGCCAATCATGGACATTATTTAAATGGTGTTTATCACTATCATGGCACAAAAGATTATCCGTATGTAGTCGGAAATATGGTAGGCGTGGTGACCAAAGATGCCACCGACCAAATCATTCCACAAGCGCAAACCTAAAGCTATCCGCCCTGCGGGAACGCCTCTTTCAGGTGCTGTTATCACCAATCATCAGTCAACAGGGACAAATGCGTATAGTTTAACCTATTCCCTTAATAATCAATCTTATACCATCAACTATTCATGGACGAGTACGGGGGCTTTCAATTACAAATGGGCAAGTCCTTCGGGGATAACGGATTCCACTTATAAAGGCACTGTCTGTACGCTCCCAACGCCGACAGATGAAATAATACAAGATAACAGTCATTTAAAAATATACCCAATCCCGCCTTATCAGGGTTTTCGTTGGAATGGAGCAGCCCTTTGAATGTGAATGATATTCAGAATATCTCTATTATCAATGTAAAAGGTCAAACAGTGTATCAAGTAAAAGGCTATAAAAACTATATCGAAATACCTCATTTTACTGAGGGGGTCTATTTCGTAAAAGTACAGTTCAGTCAATCCCAAATTGTTAAAAAATTGGTTGTTAAAAAATAAGCCTTTTTAAATAAAATGAAAAAAATATTCCCTGCTCTATTTGTTCTAATATTTTTAAAATCTTCTATCGCCATGAGCCAAAGTATCTCTAAAACGATGCTCAAACTGCCTGATACAGGTCAAACGGGCGATTATACACCCACTTTTGGAGAAGATGCTGATTATACGATTAATGCTCCTTTTTTCATTAAAAATAGCAATGGAACTGTAACGGATACCATTACAGGCTTGATGTGGCAACAAACCGATGGCGGCGAAATGACCATCGAAAATGCCCTCATCTATGCCGATACATTGACCTTAGCAGGTTATACGAATTGGCGATTACCCACCGCTCATGAAGCCTTTAGCATTTTGAACCATCAAAAAACAAATCCTGCTTTAGATGCAACAGTATTCACAACTTCGGCGGCTGAATATTGGTGGACAAATGACAAACAAGTCAATGATGCCACAAAAGTGTGGTGTACCAATGCAGGGGGTGGCATAGGCAATCACCCCAAATCGGAAACGGTGAGCGCAGGGGCACTAAAAAATTTCATGTTCGAGCCGTTAGAGACATAAAAACGCCCCCCTCAGTATCCAGCCAATTTACGGACAATGGCAACGGCACAGTTAAGGACAATCTCACAGGTTTGATATGGCAAAAAGTGCCTAACTCTGATACTCTGACTTGGGAAAATGCGCTCATCTATGCCGAAAACCTGAGCCTTGGCGGTTACTCCGATTGGCGTTTACCAAATATCAAAGAGCTACAATCTTTGAATGATGAAAAATGATAAACCCCTCAGTATCAACAGCTTATTTCAGTAATATAGGAGTGAAAAAATATTGGTCATCTACGACGCTACCCAACCAAACTCTTAAAGCATGGTATCTCAGCACACAATATGGCATTACCACTTACGAACTCAAAACGGCTCGTTTGTCAGTGATGTGTGTGCGAGGTAGTAGTGGCAGCACAACAGCTTTAAATGAAGCGCATTGGAATAGCCCTTCTTTTGATTTAAAAATTTATCCCAATCCCATTACCAATAAAATACTACAATTTGAATTAACGCTTTTAGATAAAGATTTTACAGCTCAAATCATTGATGTACAAGGACGTGTTCATACAAGCCAAGAATTTACCCAAAATGCGCAAGGCAAGGCTCATCTTATGGCTTTACCTTTTACCATTTCTTCAGGTATTTATTGGTTAAAAATAACCACTCGAAATATGTCTAAGATAAAAACACTGCCTTTTATTATCGATGAAACTCGATAGGATTATTGACTTGTATAGGACAGCTATTTTATGTTGAAAATAGAGCAAATATCAATATAAGAGACATTGTAACAGTGTGTAGTCTGGGATTTTAATGCCAATTATGAAGTTGTTATAATGAGATGATTGGGCATAATTAATCGAGAATATTTTTACTTACTTAATTTTTTTCAATTATTCATTTAGAGCCTATCTGATAACTTATGACTGTCATATATCAGATAGGCTTTACTCTAAGTTATCAAGGTCAATAAATAGGTTTATTGGTTTATTAGATTATAGTGTTATGGATATTAAAGAAACAATGAATTAATGAATTGAATATTTAAATGATTCATTGACAATGTATTATATTTTTGATTTTACATTTTTAGCTTTTTTTATTATTTTTTCAAAATGTATGTTACTAAAAAACTGATAAACTATTTTTACTTTTTTAACAATTCAATTGTTTTTCATCTTAGGTTTGTATAGTTTGCTTTTCGTCATTAGATGAAGAAATATAGTGGTTCTACCTTTGTTATATAATAGTATAATCTATTTTATTTTAAGATATATAATATAAGTATATTTAATATCATTTCAGGACTTTTATTTAAAATGACCATTCTCGATGAAATATATGATCAAGTTGTAGCCATGAACTTCAAAGAGTTCAAAGAGTTTGTGCCATCAAATGATATAGATGGTGCCATATATACAGCAGATAAATATCGTTTTATAGAAGAAACGGCATATAGTGAAAACTCTATTAAAGTTCTTTTTGATAGAACTCAATATAAGGTTTTACGCATATGGGGGAGTATTGAAACTTTAGTGGGTTATAGTTTAACAAAAGATGTAGGTTCTGTCAGTATTTTAAGATTTGCATTTAAATGTTTTACATGGGATCATATTACATTTCCTTTAGTGTCGATGAAATTTGGTCATGAGGTAAGAAAATCTTACCATTCACCACTTAAAAAGTATAGCTTGGTATTTTGTGGCATAAAGATGAAACATAAAGAGGTCATATTATTCGTTTACTCATTCATTGTAACCTATTTTACGACTCAATCAGGCTTTCGATACTCTTAATTTAATATCTGTTTATGATATCACTCATTTAATTAGGGAAGATTTTTATTGGGGGCGTTGGGCTATAGCAGATGAATTAAATACCGTTTTCATTTTAGTTCTACAGACAAGAAAAATTACAAGCAAGATATATTATCAGATAGGGAAAAGGAGATTTTGTTTTTATATGCTAAAGGCTACACAATCAAAGAAGTATCAGAAAAACTCCATATTGCTACGAACACTATTAATAATCACCGCAAGAATATGCTTCTCAAAACGGGGGCAAGAGATATAACATCACTTATTCAGTTAGGTAAGATGATGGGTATGTTCTAATTGTTAATATCGAATATGGCTTTAAGTAACGCTAAAATACCACTAAGTTGTTAAATTAAAACACTGATTTTGAGCCTTAATTAGTGAAATTAGTATGCAGTTGGTTTTATGAACTATAGTATATTAAAGAGATATATGTGATAAAAAAATTGATAAACTATTTTTACTTTTTTAACAATTCAATTGTTTTTCATCTTAGGTTTATATAGCTTTGCTTTTAATCAACAGACATATAAAAGTATGAATGAATATTGTTTTAGAGACTAATCGTAATTTTAAACATATATAATACGTTATGGACTCTATTTTGTTATGTGTTTTCCTAACCTACCTCGTTTGAAGATATGTAACAAGTACATTTTGATTTCATTTCAGGACTTTTATTAATCTTATAATTGGAACTATAAACATACAATTAAAGTCTATTTTTGTATAAAGATGACCATTCTCGATGAGATATATGATCAAGCAGTGGCTATAAACTTCAGTGAATTCAAGAAATTCGTACCGCCAAATGATATTGAAATAACGCCGTATATTAGTAATAAATATCGTTTTGGGGAGGAATTTGTGCATAGTGAGGACTCTATTAAACTTCTTTTCGATAGATCTCAGTATAGAGTTCTTCGTGTATGGGGTAGTGTAGAGGACGTATTTGGCTACAGTTTAACAAATGATATAGGGGCTACCAGTATTGCCAAATTTGCATTTAAGTGTTTTGCATGGGAGCATATTACATTTCCTATAGTGGCAATAAAGTGGGAGAAACAAGTAAGGGCAGCTTACAAAAGTATGCTTAAAAAGTTCGCTATCATACTTTGTGGTATAAAAATGAAGCATAAAAATGGTCATATTATTCGTTTACTCATCAGTTTTGACCCAGTCTTAGTAACTGAATCAGGCTTTGATGTAGTGAATTTAATATCCGCTTATGATATCACTCATTTGATTAGGGAGGATTTTTATTGGGGGCGTTGGGTTATAGCAGATGAATTAAATACTGTTTTTCATTTTAGATCTACAGATAAGAAAAATTACAAGCAAGATATATTATCAGATAGAGAAAAAGAGGTTTTGCTCTTATATGCTAAAGGCTATACAATCAAAGAAATATCAGAAAAGCTTCATATTACCATGAACACTGTCAATAATCACCGCAAGAATATGCTTCTCAGAACGGGGGCAAGAGATGTCACATCACTTATTCAGTTATGTAAGATGATGGATATGTTTTAGCTCTTAAACCGACGTAAATAATTATAATTAACCTAAATGATGATATTTTTACAATATTATCAAAGAGAATGTTTTGTAATTTAACTAACAACTCATCTTACTTATATGCACGTTGAAGTCAATTTTGTCTTGTGACAATTAAGTAACTGTGCCCCAACAACTGATATTGTTTTTTGAAGATTGTCCTAAAAAATAGTATAACTTCTTTTCAGCAAGTTGTTTACAGTTTAAGGACATGCATGACATCTCCCAACAGCGGTTATTTCTTTATACGCAGACGGGCAAAATTAATGGGAAATATTTTTAGCGTTCTTAAAAACGTATGTGATTGACTGAAAGGAGAAATGACATCGTTTTTTAGGAATTTCTGTAAGTAATATATAGCACTATGTTATAACGAATGAAATCCCATATTAAATTTTAATAGATTATTTTATATAGGGATTCTTTCTTATATGGCACTTTCTATGCCCTCTTAAGAACATGGATATAGGCGTTACCTTACTGATATAACACAATAATTGGATTAGTAAGCAGTTTTTCACTCAACTTTTATTATGTAATGAGTATTAATGATTTATATGGAGAATTTATGAAGATATGGCGTCAACAGTTTGAAGAGATTTCGCCAGCCAATAATCTAAATCCTGAGGAGATTTCTTTATTAGAGTTGGATGTATTAGAGGATTTACCGTGGTCTAATAATTCTGTAAAGGTGATTTTTGATAGGCAACGCTTCAAACTGTTAAAAGTATGGGGAGATACGGAAAAAATGTTTGGTTTACAAATTAATAGTACTACTGATTTACTAACACGTTTTTTTCAACGCCTATCAAAAGAACATACGCTGTTTCCGATAGATGCAATAAGATGGATGTTTAAAATAAGGAAATTATATGTGGTTTAGCTACTAAATTCAAACTATTGTATTGCGGTATACATGTGTATCATAAGAATGGGGAAAGCGTACGACTTTTAATACGATATGAACCGCTTAAACTAACAGATAAAAAGGTTGAGAAATTGCTGTTATTACAGTTTATGATATTACTCATTTGATTAAGGAGGATTTTTATTGGGGACGTTGTCAATTCTTTGACGAGGAACATTCTCTTTTTCATATTATTTCTAATGATAATAAAACGCAAAGGCAGGATATACTTTCAGATAGAGAAAAAGAAGTTTTAAAATTATATGCACATGGATACACTTTGCAAGAAGTTGCTGATAAATTATATATTAGCACTAACACTGTGAATAATCACCGCAAGAATATGCTACTAAAAACAGGAATGAGAGATATTACATCTTTGATACAAGTATGTAGAATGACGGGTATAATATAGCTCATCTTACTGAGGGGGTAGTCGTGATATTTTCAATACATGTAACTTCGCCAAACGTGAAAAACTTGATTTAAGACGAATGACAAATTTTATATCTCTCTCAATATTTACGCATTCCTAAATCAGTCTAAACTAGAGGGGCTAAGGAATCGTGGTATATATAACCAATAACTAACAGATTGTGCCTCTGTTTGCCCAATTGCCATTCGATTCTATCCATCACTTAATTCTCCTTTTGCCCAAGGAAAGGTTTGGTAAAATACTGCTAAAAAGTACACTTTTAGCAGTTTATCAAAATTCCCTGTTTGAAAATGATCTAAATATTGACCATACAATTGTTCTGATGTATAGACAATGTCTTTGCGACGTCCCAATGACTCTGCACACGACCACAGGTTGACGCTTTTGCTTTCAAGGATGCCTTGAATTAATAACAAACTCCTTTGTGTTTGTTTTTCACTCACGATTTGTCCAAAATATGCCCGTAAATGGCGCAATTCTTGCTCTGTCCTCCTAATTCTTTTTTCATTAGGATTTGATAGCGCAATAATTGTTCTATTAAATCCTTTTTTTTTACCCACTATGGGTGTTTTTTATTATAAGTTTTTACTGTTCAGTAATAAGCCAATAGACATGCAGCGCAAAGAGAATTAATGTAAGGCATTTTATTCCTACTTTATCATCTATTCAATAGTTCGTTAATTTTTTAAGATTAAAAATGTACGCCCACGATGGGGTCGAGAGGACATATTTGAACACATTTCTACAAATCTTGAGTCCTAACAGATCATAAGCCGTAAGTGAGTCGTTAGGACTCAAAGATTGTAGAAATACCCAATATCTCTTATTCTAACGACCTCAGAGAGGTCGCACAAAAATTTTAAACGAACTATTGATCTATTAAAACGTAGGACACAAAAGCTCATCATTATCATAATCGCCGAGATAAATTAATGAGATTTCAAAGACATTTTGAGTGCGGCGAAATTTTTAAGCGTCGGTAAATTCAAATCATAACTCACACCTAATAAGACATTATTGTATTCTAAACCTGTCATAAATACAATGGCATCTAAATTTATACCCGATTCATTTTTAACAGGGCGTACCCAAGAGCCAATATGTAAGGAAGTGCCTAATGCTTTATCAATGGTTATTTTGAAGTTAGTCCCTGCATTAGCGGTCAAATGAGGTCCTTGCAGACTGGCTACCAAACGAGGAGACATAAAAAGCGTATGTGCCTTATTAATAGGGAAATTCATGGCTAACTGTGCAGAGTATCGAGGAAAGAGAGGAATTTTGGGTAAATCATCTCCTTTATAAAAAGAAACATTGGGTCTATTAAAATGAAAAATAGATGCCCCTGCAAAGAGAGAGGTTTTATTCTGAAACTGCACAGTATAGTTCAGTCCTGCTGTAAAATCACTATATCCGAAGTTATTTTCAGGTAAACGCTCGCTTGAAGGAAGCGAATAACCCGTTACACCATTCCATTGGTCTTGAAAACTCAGTGTTTCGTAATTCAAGTTTCTTTGAGTTAAGCCAATCTGCACACCCAAAGATAAATACTGTGTATTATCAATATTCAAAGCTTTATGATAAGCACCTGAAACCGCAATTTGAGTAGTTGAAAAATCTAAAGCATTGATTTTATCTCTAAAAAATACCAGACCTGCACCTATTTTATCTTTTGAAAAATTGGTTTTAAAAGGCTCTAAACTCAAGTCTGCACCAAACGAAAAGGTTTGATACGGTTGATCTAACAGACCTCTCCATTGGTCTCGATATACAGCCCCGACCCGATATTTGCCATCAAACATACCCGATAAAGCAGGATTGAGCGTCAAAGGTGAAGTGTAGAATTGTGTAAATTGTCTGTCTTGACCTACAAGTGTTCCTACGGTGAAACAGATTAAAAAAGAAGTGAGTATTTTTTTCATAAAATTGTATTCTCCAAATTTCATGCAAAAGTATTTCAAGAAATTAGAATATAAATATCTTTTTTGACATGAATTTTGGCAGCTTGTTTGAGGAAGATGCCTTAATTCGGTTTGAGTTTTAAAAAGATAAGCAAACTGATAATATTAATTGAAAAAAGATTTTATTAATTTCACCAACTACTTAAATATCTAACAAAACAAGTTTTAAAATTAGGTGTTGTTTTTGATATAGAACCTTTGTTTTATTAAAGTCTGAAAATCAATGTTTTATAAATATAATTATAGCGTAGAGGGGTAGATATGTATTTTACGAGTTCATAAAATTAAAGTCTGAGTATTTTAACGATTTTTCAACTTGAGTTATTATTTTTGACACAAATTTAAATCGTATCCATCAATTTTTAAAATCTAATTGATAGCATAGAGAGCAGTTAAAATCCTATATAACCTGCTCTCAGTATTGAACCCAAATATATTCCAATGAATAATCCAGCTGTCTGTCAACTAAGTGTCGTGCCTATCCGTGCTGCTGCATCGGATAAGGAGGAGATTGTGACGCAGCTTTTATTCGGGGAATTGGTGGATATTATAGAAGTGAGCACCACCAAAAATAATTGGTGTCAGGTGCGCTGTGATTGGGACGGCTATGAAGGCTGGACGGATATTAGGCAGTTAAGACGTATTTCTTTAGAGCAGATTGAGGCGTATCGCACAGACTATGCCCATTGTCTGGACTTATGTACAACGCTTACGAATAGTAATCATTTTTTACCTATTTTGATGGGTTCTACTTTGCCGTTGTATGATGGTGTTAATCTTCATATTGGCGATAGGCACTATACATTTGGTGGGCAAGCGGCTCGTCGAGGGACATTAGAAGTGACCTCTGATATGATTATCAAACTGGCTCGCCGTTATCTTTATGCGCCTTATTTATGGGGTGGACGCTCGCCTTTTGGAATTGATTGTAGCGGATTCACACAAATCGTCTTTAAAATGGTGGGCTTGCGTTTGCGTCGAGATGCTTCTCAACAAGTGGAACAAGGGCGTTTGGTGGACTTTATAGAACAAGCCCAAGCAGCTGATTTAGCATTTTTTGAAAATGATAAAGGGCGAATTATTCATGTGGGTATTGTCATGGAGGGTGGTTTTATCATTCATGCTGCTGGACAAGTTCGGATTGATAAATTAGACCATTACGGTATTTATAACGAAGAAAGAGGCATTTACTCTCATAAATTACGCATCATAAAACGCTTTTTGCCTGATAAAACGCAAAATATTTTATCGGGTTCGACATCAGAAACACCTGAAATAGATAAGACTCAAATAAGCATGTTTTAATCAGCTTTCACAATTCATCATCTTCATGTTTTTATTTAAAGGCAAAGTCGCTATTGTCACAGGTGCGGGGCAAGGCATTGGTTTAGAGATATGTCATCAGTTATTATCTCAGGGGGCATCTGTTGTATTGAATGATATTGATGAGATGTTGACCCAACAGGCGATTCAATTTTTAAATAAAAATGGTCATACGGCTTGTATAGGTATTGCAGGGGATTCCAGTAAAAAAGAGTGCGTGGTTGAAATGGTTGCTTTGGCAGTCAAGCAGTTTGGGCAATTGGATATAGCCATAGCCAATGCTGGCATTACTCTTTTTGGCGATTTTTTGACTTATTCGGAGTCAGATTTTTATTCTGTTATTAACACCAATCTGGGTGCTTGTTTTTTCCTTTCCCAAATAGCGGCTCAACAAATGATACAGCAAGGGCAGGGCGGCGCCCTGTTATTAACGTCTTCGGTAACAGCTCACACAGCGCATCAGCATTTAGCGGCTTATAGTATGACAAAAGCGGCTATCGAGATGTTAGCTAAAAACTTGGTGGTGGATTTGTCGCCTCATAAAATCAGAATTAATACCATCGCCCCTGGTGCAACATTGACAGAGCGCACTTTAGAAGATACTTCGTACATAAAAACATGGTCAGGTATTACGCCCTTAGGCTGCCCTGCTACGCCTTCAGATATTGCCCATGCGGCTTTATTTTTAGTATCCGACCATGCTCGACATATTACAGGACAGAGTTTGGTCGTTGATGGAGGGTGGTCTTCTGTGAGCACATCACCGTTTGGTCAGGTTTAACTTAGTTATACTCAAGGGTTGTGGATTGAGGACGGAGGATTGACTACATTGTTGACAATCCATTCTTTATCAAGCCCAATTTTTAAGTTTTTAAAATGTAGCTTCTTAATTGTCATGAAGGAGTTTATCTTAAATAATTATCATTTTAAAACAGTATAACTAAATGAAAATCAGCAATTTAATAAGCTGACTACTGACGGCTCATTTACTAACTACTACTTACTTTTACATTTTAAATTCGATATTTTAAATTTTGCGGTTTACTAACCATACTACTTATGCTATGAACTATACATTTAAACATTTTTTAGGCGGTATATTTTTTTTACTTCTGGCATTATTGGCTTGTAAAAAAGACAATACGACCCCCTCAGTATCACCCGAATATACAACGGCTACGCCTGATATTGCTATAAAATGGACGGATATGAATTTGTATATTATTCAAAATTCGCCCAGTAATACACCTACTTATGCTTCAAGGTCATTGGGATATTTAGGGCTCGCCATGTACGAGTGCGTACAGAATGGCTCAGCAAAAAATCTCTCTATGGTCGGGCAATTAAAAGGGCTGAATACACTTCCTGAGATAGAAGTAGGCAGACAATATAATTGGATAATTGCCTTAAATGCAGGTCAATCCTATCTTTTAAAAAAATACTATCCGCATACCAGTGCTGAAAATACTCAAAAAATTGACTCTTTAGCGGCGGCTATACTGAGGGGGCAGTCGGCTGCTGAATCTAAAGACGTTATTGAGCGTTCTACTCAATTTGGAGAAGCCATAGCTAAAGCTATTTTTGATTGGTCGGAAGGCGATGGGGGCGAAAATGGCTACCGCCGCAATTTTCCTGTCATCACTATTCCTACGGGAGAAGGCAAATGGCGACCACCTGTGAAAGGTCAAGTCAATTCCTTGCTGCCTTTACACCCTTTTTGGGGAGATAATCGACCGTTTGTAGACGCTGATGGCAAACTACCTGTGCCGAATATTATCCCTTATTCCAAAGACCCTCAATCGGCTTATTATGCTCAGTTTTTAGAGGTGTATAATAAAAATAACACGCTGACACAAGAAGAAAAAGAAATTGCTACATGGTGGGGCGATGACCCTGCCGAAACAGCAGCCCCTCCAGGACATTCTATCAATATTGCTACTATTGCTATTAAAAAAGCGCAACCCGACCTTTTTAAAGCCGCTGAAACGTATGCTCGTATGGGGATGGGTTTAGCAGACGCTTTTATTAATTGTTGGAAATGTAAATATACTTTTTGGGCAGAAAGACCCGCTGCCTATGTTAACGCTTTTATAGATGTTCGGTGGGTACAGTTTTGGCCTGAGCCGCCTTTTCCTGCTTTCACATCAGGTCATGCGACACAAGGAGCCGTTGCCGCAGGTATTTTGACAGAATTATATGGCGATAATTTTAAATTTATAGACAATACTTACGAGGGGCGTCCTAAAAATACTTTACGGAATATAGAATATAAAAACCGTTCATTCAACTCCTTTTGGGCGTTTGCGGAAGAGTGTGCCTATTCTCGTCTATTAGGGGGGATTCATACTCGACAAGATAACGAAATCGGAATAGCCGAAGGTAAAAAAATAGCCGCTAATGTTAATGCGCTATTTTGGAAAAAGTAGAGATAATTTCAAGGATTTCAGATTCCAAATTCCAAATTTCAGATTTTAAGGAATCTGAAATCCTCGAAATCTGGAATTTGAAATCCTTGAAATCTGAAATTTGAAATCCTTGAAATCTGAAATTTTTATGACTAAAAAAAATAAAGCTAAAGCGATAGCTGAAATATTAGAAAATTTATATCCTGAAACCCCCATACCGTTAACTCATAGCGATGCCTATACGCTTTTAGTGGCTGTTTTGCTTTCTGCTCAGTGTACGGACGAGCGTGTGAATAAAATCACACCTTTTTTATTTGAAAAAGCAGATAATCCCTATAAAATGGTGCAATTATCGGTAGAAGAAATTCGAGAAATTATAAAGCCCTGTGGTTTGTCACCTCGAAAATCTCAAGCTATTTATGACCTTTCTCAAATTATTATTGATAAGCATAAAGGGGAAGTACCTAATAATTTTGAAGATTTAGAAGCCTTGCCGGGGGTAGGGCATAAGACGCTTCAGTCGTGATGTCTCAAGCGTTTGGCGTTCCTGCTTTTCCTGTTGATACACATATTTTCAGATTGGCTCGTCGTTGGGGGTTGAGTGATGGTAAAAATGTTGAAAAAACAGAAGCCGATTTGAAAGCTCTTTTTCCCAAAAAATCTTGGAATAAACTGCATCTGCAAATTATTTTTTTTGGGCGAGAGTATTGTCCTGCTCGTGGGCATACCCCCTCAGTATGTCCCATTTGTAGCCTGTATGGCGTTGAGGGTGAATCGTAATACCGACTAATTATTTACAATAGTTCGGTGAGTTTCGTGTTTTGAGTTAAAAATGCTCGAAATAAAATTCGGAATTATTGTAAACATATAAATAAATCGGATTTTTATTTTGTTTATCAGCTTGTTTTTAAGTTTAAAAATGGTGTTCTGATAACTCAAAACCCGAAACTCAAAACTCAACGGACTATTATATTTATTGACTTCTATTTAAATGTATCTTTTTCATTAAAATATCAGTAAATACTGAGGGGGTAACTCCCACAACTGCTTATTGATTATAATGACTTTAAATATTAAAATGATGAAAAAGCATATTTTAAAACTAATAACCTTATTAATATTACTGAGCTGTGTACGACCTTCTTATGCTCAAGTAAAATGGTACCCATAGAAGAAGCTGAAAAAAAAGCTGCTGAAACAGGTAAAAAAATAATGGTGAAAGTCTATACCAATTGGTGTGGCTGGTGTAAAGAAATGGATAAGTCAACATTCCCTAACGAATATGTCACGACTATTTTGAATGAATCGTTTATCCCTGTCAAATTTAATGCGGAACAAAAAACACCTGTGACATGGGGTAATACGTCCTACAAACTTATCAAAACAAAAAACTGGTTCATATCATCAGTTAGCAGCTAAATGGTTGGACGGTAAAATGTCATACCCAACAATTGTTTTTTTAGATGCACAAGGAAATCGCATTCAAAGCGTAACGGGTTATCGCAAAGCTTTACAGTTTGAAAAAATAGCCTCTTATTTTGCTACTGAATCCTATAAAACAACAGATTGGTTAGCGTATGAAAAGTCTTATGAAAGAGGGAAGAAATAAGTAATGTGTAGGCTTAAATAAATAATCGACATTTTTTCAGGAGGACAAAAATGTCGATTATTTATTTAAAACAGTTTCTAACACTTTGAACAAGTTCTTATGCCTAATAAGAAAGTATTATTCCTTTATAAAAGTATAAGTTTTATCAGAAACAGCTAAAATATAAGACCCTTTAGGTAGGTTAGAAATATCTACTTTTAAGGTCGAATCAGTGGAGTCTATGCGTTTTACAGAGCTTATGACATTTACTCCTAATGTGTTATATATTTGATAGACACCTGACGAGTTGAGTCCTTCTAATTGAATATAAGTCTGAGCAGGATTCGGATAGAGTAGGGCAGCCATCATCGGCTCTTCAACTACGACAGATACAACTTTTGAAAAATGATATTCTCCTGAAAAATCCACTTGTTTGAGTCTATAATAACTTTTGCCTTTTGGGCTTGATTATCTCTGAATCCATACTCATTCATTTTGAGAGATGTTCCTGCTCCTTTGACTTGCCCAATTGTCTCCCATTGTACGGCGTCGAGCGATCTTTGAATATCAAAATGGCTGTTATGGGTTTCAGTAGCCGTTGCCCACTCTACAATACCGTTTGCTCTTCTTTTAAGAGCGTTGCTTCAAAAGTCAATAGGTCAATCGGTAGAGTTGTTTCATTAGGTGCCCATTGAGCATATAGCACTAAATTAGCCCCACCGCCATAGGTCGCTCCTGCGTTATAACTGGCACCACTACCATTTTCTACGTATTCAACCTGAATATAATTGGTTTGGCTAGCTGCCTGTGTTGGCAGCAATAGTAGCAGATGTGCCTATGGCATAATTAGAAATAGCAGGAGGTGCACCACTTGTATGACCATTTCCTAAATAAGTGATGGTATACTGAGGGGTGGTCGTTAGATTCGGAGATAAAATAGTGTTTTGAGCCAATGTTATATTGAGCGGATTGCCAGCAATAGTACCAACACCTCCTTGAATATAAGACCAATTGCTCAAATAATAACCTGTATTTGGCAAGGCGGTTAAAGAAATAGAGCTATTTAGTGGGTACACTTCGCCATAAATAGAAGCGCCAGTCACTCTGCTATTCGCAGCATTGCGTATTTTAATAGCGATATAGTTGTTATTGTCAATGCTGTTCATAGCTCCTACTGAGGGGGGATTATTGCGCGTTTGCAAGCATTGGTCATTCGTAACAGCATAAGGAGCGGCTCCTGTATTCAAAATATCATTCCATGTATAAGTCGTCATATTTTTATAGCCTATGATGGGTGTTCCTGAACCATTAGTGAAGCCTACGGTACAACCCTTATCAAGCGTATAACTATTGGTTTTTATGGCTGGGATTCTTTGATTGGCTATTTTTATTAAAAAAGGTTGAAAGACTTGTCCTGTGCCAAAATCATTGCCTGTATCATCGGTGATAGGGGTGTATAAGCCTCCCGTGAATAAATTATTATTAGAACCATCAGCAGCTAAATTATTGATATTATTGCCTATCACACTATTGACAGAACCAAACCCAGAAGTTGAAGCCGAAGAATAAATGGAGTAATAGAGCTTGACCGTATTGAAGCAATACAAATCATTTAAGGCAAAGCTTGTTGGGGCAGTAGTAGCAGCGGATAAAGGATTTTTAGCATAATTATAAGCCAATAAACAATTAATCAAGTGCATACCTTGACCATTGGGCGAATTATGAGTAATACCTCCTCCTTGCGAATTGCCATAGACAACATTGCCCGTAAAAGATGAATTACAGATATAAACACTGCCGTCATAATTATACAACCCTCCTCCCATGCCAGAGGCTTTATTATTTGAAAAAGAGCTGTTATTGATATACGTTTTGGCTGGTGTATAAAGACTGATTCCCCCTCCACCATTGGAACTGGAGCCGAGTGTTCGGTTCTCTAAAATAGAAGAATACTCAATAAATAAGGCACCTCTATTATCATATCCACCACCAAAAGGAGCAGCATTCCTGCTAATTTCCGTTTGATAGAGAAAACAAGTCCCATTATTATACAGCCCACCACCAGAAGTGATGTTATTACCACCTGATTGAGTTATTTTGCATTGTTTTAAATAGATTGTTCCACTGTTAATGCTTATAGCCCCTCCAGAACCAGAAGACGGATTGCCCCCTTTGAATGTTAGATTATTAAATTCTATGGTTTTACCTGTTGCACTTATACTAAAAACCCTAAAAGCAGACGATGAATTGTTTAAAACACCCATATCCGTAATCCCTGTATTGGGTACACTTAATGTATAACCATTTCCCTGAAATACTAAAGACTTGTTTAAATACAACTCGCTTGTTAGTATTATATTAGATGTAATATTGAGTGTGTCTCCATCTGCTGCCGATGAAATGTTAGATGAAAGCTGAGAAAAGGTGTTGACATTGAATGTCGCAGCATAATTTGTTTGAGATAAACTTGTTAGAACAAGAGTTGTGAAAATAAGTTTGTGCATTTAACTATTGATTTATCAATGATGAAATAGTCTATAAAGTATATTAGGGATATACTTTACAGTAAAAAAGCGACAAATGATACGGGTAAGATAGAGTTATTCGTATTGTTATTAGTATGTAGTGTTTAACTCATTTAGGTAGGCATAAAGGTATAAGCGCCCTTTTCCTTGAAGCGCATTAAGAAAAAGGATAACTCCTTAGCCAACTGATATAATAGAGTTGGACAGAGTAATTAAAATACTTTTAATTAAATTTTTGCCTGTCTATGAGTCATTCCTAATGATGAAACACCATTAGTTGATTTAGTTGAGTACTAGGAAATTTTGAATTGAGAGTAATTAAATGGGCAATATCATATAGGTTTTAAAATGTATTGATACAATACACTTTTGAAAGAAAAAATCTGAGACATTGATATTTAATTGACCCTAGCTGGTTAAGTGAGTAATGGGATTAGTGAAATTCGCTTTTGTTAGATAAGGGGAAGATGTAGTTATAAAAGTCAGTAATTATGTTTAAATTGATATTCTAACATATTTCATAATGATAATATCTATCGTAAAAATGATGCCAATTCTTAAAGTTGAGATGGCTTTTCTTGAAGTTACATTAAAAGAAATGTACATTATGCTTAGGTGTATCACTTTTACAAATTTTTTAATAGAAAAAATATACCTTATAGACATTGCTAAAATTAAGAACATTAAATTCTTTTTAGTTTTTAAAAAAAGGGATTAAAACATACTTACAAATATAGATTTCTATATATTTGCCTAAGTTTAGTTTCTGAATCGTTACTTTACAACCACTTCTAATTATACAATTAATTTTAAGTAATTGATAATCAATTAAATGCCAAATTTTGATGAGTAAACAATTGACAACACTGCAAAATCTTCAAGAGAAAGCCAAGCTCGGAGGCGGCTCATCTCGCATAGATGCCCAACATAAAAAAAGGCAAATTAACGGCTCGTGAGCGCATTCACTTTTTACTGGACCCCAATTTTAAAAATTTGAGAATTGGCATTAGTCACCCATAGAAGTGTGGATTTTGGTCTCGAAAATGAGCAATATTATGGTGATGGTGTGGTAACAGGTTATGGTACTGTCAATGGACGTTTAGTCTATGTTTTTTCTCAAGATTTTACAGTTTTCGGTGGCTCATTGTCTGAAACACATGCCGAAAAAATCTGTAAAATTATGGATTTGGCTATGAAAAATGGTGCTCCTTGTATTGGTCTGAATGACTCTGGAGGCGCACGGATTCAAGAAGGTGTTAATTCTTTGGGCGGATATGCCGATATTTTTTACCGCAATGTTTATCCTCAGGTGTGATTCCTCAGATTTCGGCTATCATGGGTCCATGCGCTGGAGGGGCTGTGTATTCTCCCGCCATGACGGATTTTATCATCATGGTTGAAAATACGTCTTATATGTTTGTTACAGGTCCCGAATGTCGTTAAAACCGTAACAAACGAGGAAGTAACGTCTGAAGAGTTAGGCGGGGCTTCTACTCATGCCACTAAATCGGGTGTTACACATTTGACAGCAGCCAACGATTTGGATTGTATCGAAAAAGTAAAACAGTTATTGAGTTATATGCCTCAAAACTGCGAAGAGAAGACCCCTCAGTATCCGTACGAATTGGGTGATGAATTTAGAGAAGAGTTGACGACAATTATTCCTGAGACCCCAATCAGCCTTATGATATGCGTGATGTCATAAATGGCACTGTTGATACAGATTCATTCTTTGAAGTACATCAATCGTATGCTGAAAATATCGTAGTGGGTTTTGCTCGATTAGCAGGTCGAGCTATTGGTATTGTCGCCAATCAACCTGCCGCTTTAGCAGGGGTTTTAGATGTTGAAAGCTCTAAAAAGGGTGCAAGATTTGTGAGATTTGTGATTCT
>WJBH02000238.1:0-25432 GCA_013167095.2 Daphnia sinensis | reverse complement strand
AATGACCAAATTTTAGGGATAAGAGGTATCTATATTGATATGACAAATAGATATGTGAATCGAGATTCACTTATCATTAAAAATAATACCATTACAAATCTGGATAGGCTGGCTGGTACAATTACCAACTATACCCTACAACGAACAGCAGGTGCGAGTGCTATTTTAGTATATAGAGGCGCGAATATCAACAATATTCAAAATAATACAATCTCAGATATGAATATTGCGAATGGCTTATACGGGTCAGCCGTGGGAGATGCTTTTGAGATAATACGAGTTGATGGCATACCTCAAGGGGGTGTAAGTAATATTAATATCTATGAAAATACGATTAATAACTGTAGCAGAACGCAATTTGGCTTTTTAACGACTATGGCTAATGGCTCAGGTGCTGAATCATTTGTAAGAGGGATATCTGTATCCAATACCAGTATTTCAAGTATTAAAAAGATTTATAAAAATACAATTAGCAATTTTACACAAACGCCTAGTTATGGTGCGACCTTAGATAATCGGAATTTTATTACAAGATTAGAAGCCATATCCGTTAGGTCTAAAAATGTTAAAAACAATAATATTTTTATCTACGAAAATAATATCAATAATATATCAGGACATTACACAGCTTATCAAACCAGTTATAGCACAACAGCATGGTCAAAGAACTTTGGTTTAGTAGGGATTACTGCTGGAGATTACGATAAATGTCATATATATGGTAATACAATTTGTAATTTATCTACGACTACATTAGGGTCTAATATAAATACATCGACCTTTGTTAATGGTGTAACAGGTATCCAACTGGGTAAAACAGGTACAGGAGCCTCAGCTATTAAAACAACAGTAGGCGAAGCGGTCTATAATAATTTTATCAGTGATTTATCAGCCCCTAATATCAATGATGTTTTAGCTATACAAGGTATTTATTATTGGGGTTATGGGCGTTTTGCTAAAATTGTTCATAATACCATTGCATTAGGTGGCATAGATGGTGGAGTGGGTAACAGAATTGGGACAAATAGCACATTTTCCTTTGGGGTGAGTGGTGTAACATTTAATAATTATTATTGGAATACAGCTGCCTACGCTACATTATTTAGCAATAATATTATCAGTATCAATGCTACTCCAATGGGCTCAACGACTAATACAACATTGAGCGGTACTACGACAGGGGGTATCGGTACGTGTTGGCGGCATATACCTGCATCAACAGTTAAAAAGAAGCCTAAAGGTATTGATATATCTTCTGGGGGGAACGTTTATTATATTAATAATGATTTCAGAAATTTCATTTACGGACAGGGTATCAGATATTGGAATAGTACGAGTGGGACAAGAAACTGTTATGGATATAATACTGCTCCGCCATCTAATTACACGAATACAACATACAATATACTCAATGATATACAACTACCTAAACTTTTTAATCATTCCTGTGGTTTGTATAAATCGTTTTGGGGTGCTCCCGAGAAAAGGTCATTTATAGAGTTAGATGTCAATAATATCATGCAAATATTGCCTTTCACAAATACTGGGGCTACTTGCAATGCTAAATTGAATATACAAAATGGTAGTGCCAGTTATGTAGCCAAAGCACGCCCTATTCCTACCCCCCTCAGTATTAGCACCGATTTTTATCAAACTACGAGAACAGGTAGTTATGTAACAGCAGGTGCGCACGAGAACAATACGAATATCACAGGACCGAATTTAGATATTATTGATTTTGCCTTTACACCTATTTGTGATGGTGTGTGTACAGGGAATAAAACATTGACAGTGACTATAACGCCGCCTGAAGGCAAACAGATTTCTACTGTAACCAACAAAAAACCACGTCTTTATTTTAGACGTATTCTCAATACCAGCGCTATGACCGTAGCTCAAGTGGATAGTAACGTTATGGTTAATGCTGCTAACAATTTAGCAACAGGGGCAGAAGGGTGGAGATATGTAGAATATTCTTCTGTTACAGGTGATGATTATACTTTTATTATTAATGAATCTTTATTGAAAAATAATGTAGCAACGACACCTACTTATACAATAGAGTATTTTTTAATAGCTGAAACAACAGATGGCACTGTTTGCGATTGGTCAAGTGGTGATATGGGGTCAATATGCCCTACTACGGTTGACTTATTTGCCATAGGCGGTAAAACGCTTGTTCCCTCTGACGATGATGGTGATGTGGCTGTTGATGAAAACTCCGTAAGTGATAGATATACGGTTTATAAAACAGCGGATTTAACCAAATCTCTTGTTTTGAATAATAATAATGTCGTTTATACCGCTAATACAGACCCTGCTATAACTATTTGCCCAGGCGATACTGTCTCTATTACAGCAAGGTATCTTATAACCGCTTTAGGAGAAAGTTTTGACGATGATTGTTTGTCTTATAGATTTGAAGTAGCCGATAATAGCACTTTTACAACGAATTTAGAGACATTTATTCAATCGGATTCAACCCTTAGATATGCTCTTAATGGTACTACCAAGAAGTATTTCCGAGTATGGTTAGATTGTGGTTCAGGAAGTGGATTAACAGGTAGTAATACGATTTATATAAGTGTGGCTATTAATACTCTAACAGCAACTTTAACGCCGCCAGCCAATAGGCAAGAGTGTGTGGGAAGCAATATAGCGCTTACTGCAACAGGTACAAGTGTTACAAATCACCTTTATTTTTGGTATGACAATAATGGACTATATTATAATCAAAGTGTAAATGGAACATCGGCTTCTATCACTATTCCTAATGTACAACCTGAACAATCAGGTACATGGAGTGTATTGAGAGCCATTGCCACAACAACTTTGGCTAACCAAGGTTTAAAAAGTGCTTCATTGTCAACTGTAGCAGGAGATAATAGTGGCGATGTTCTGGAAGGCAAAGGTCTTGCTTTTACGGCTGAAAAACCTGTTAAAATTAACTCGGTGATATTACGAGATGTGGGAACTGATGCCGCTGCTACCAATGGTTTTAGAATAGCTTTAAAAACAGTTGATGATAGACTTTTATACGAAACAGCGGCCTTATCCGTAGCGGATAATGCCGTAGCAACAGTAACATTCACAAATTGGATAGTGTCCCCAGGGCAATATATGTTAGTGATAACACCTGATGGGGCCAATGTGCCTTCTGGCGAATTAGCCTTTCAAAGTACACTTTTCCCTGTAACAATAGGGGGTGATAACGTTATATCTTTAGATGGAGGTGTTGAGGATTATGATGCCAGTTCATTATCAGATAGTTATAACTACTTTTTTGATTTAAATGTAACCCCTTATTGTGACTATAATAAACAAGGCTTTGATATACAAGTATTAGGAAAATCTGCTTTAAATGGTATTGACACATTAGAATATGATACCTTGAGAATGGGTCAAACATTTACTGTGCCTTTTAGTGGTTTACCCGATAATTTTAATAGAGCTAAAATAAAAGGATTTTCAGCAACGGGTAAACAAGGAATTTTGACAGCCAATTGGGTATCAGATACAACATATTCGATTACAGCATCGGGTATATTGGGTGGTATTGATACCATAATGCTTTTCTTGCATGATACGACTTTTGCTTCTTGTATTGCTAAGGATAGTATGGTATTGATAGTCTCGACCATACCGGGCTGTGTAGATGAAGTTTTATTAGTAGAACAGAATACTAAAATGGAAGGTTTCCCGAGTTGTACAAATAGTAGTGGTTGGACTTATTACGTTCATCCCGAAACCAATCAAGCTATCGCTGCGGTGTATGCTAATGGTAACGCTTGGAATCCTTCACTGGTTAGGGTAGATGTGACGAATGGTGTATTAAAAAACGTGAGTGGTAGAGATAGCGCTGCTGTCATGAAACGTATGGTCACTATTGATGCAGCAGGAAACTATACAGTTAATGGCGGATTAAAACTGCGTTTTTACTATAACACAGAGGAATTAAATACAGAGATTCCTAATAATGCTTATACAATCAGAAAATGGTTTAAACATCAAGGAGATAAAGCCTCGGTATTGTCTAATTTGACATCATCAGGTTTAGCGAACATGATGGAATTAGTCCCCAGTAGCGTAGGAATAGAAGCAGAAGTAGAATATGTAGAATTTGAAAATATTACATCATTTTCTACTTTCGGATTCATCGGAAGTACAATAATTGGTCCTGATTCTGACAATGATGGTATCAAAGATGCCGCAGACGTAGACGATGATAATGACGGTGTTTTAGATGTCACAGAATACAATACTAATAGTATTTTAGCCATTCAACCTTCAAATAGTGCCAATTTTGTTTTATGCGATACCGTCAATAATATGACATTTACAACAACAGGCGGCACAGTAGGGACAGGTGGTACGAATATGTTCAGTATTTTAGAAGGCAGTAGTGGTACTGAAATCGGAGATGTCTATACATTTAACTTAAATAAGGCTGTTGATAAAATTAGTTTATATATAGACAATTTGATAGAGAACACAACTATTGGTAATTTCAAAATCACATATAGCGATGGCACTACAAGTAGCAGTTTAGATTTTAATTTATATACCAATAACCCTTACAGTTTTTCTCAATCTTCTTCAGATGTATTGGAGAAAACATATTCTAATTCTACTATCCCCTCAGTAAGAGATAAAAATCCGACAGGGTTAACGACTAATGCAGACCAAGCCGCAGGTACTTTAGAGTTTGTAGGGCTTGATCCTTCTAAAAAAGTGCGTTCATTATCATTTACTATTTTAGATGAAAATACAGGTATTTCAAGTAATTCGACAGCATTAGTCGCTATTGTAGCTACGTGTAATACAGATACAGACGGTGATGGTATTCCTAATATATTGGATTTGGATAGTGACCAAGATGGTTGTAGTGATGCTCTAGAAAGTAGTGCTACAACTAATACAGCAGCTAATTATCAGTTTACGGGGACATTTGGCAATAATGGTTTAATAAATACAAAAGAAACTACAGCAGACGGTGGCACTATCAATTATGCTTCTACTTACAGCCAATATGCTATTAATCCTATATTAAAACTCTGTAAAGATAGTGATACAGATATGATACCCGACTATCTTGACATTGATGATGATAATGATGGCATAATTGATGAAACAGAGAATTATTGTGCGACAGGCACTTTAGTAGTCCCTACCAGCGGTACATCTAATCATAATTGGGGGTATTCATCTATTAACTATACAATTAATGGTGCAGGATTGACAGGTACGGGATTAACGGCTAGCCATAATAGTAATTGGGAACCTGAGTTCGGTTGGTTAGGGGCTGATGGTCTAACAACGGCTTCGCTGGAATACAATTTTGCTGCCAATACAAATCTAACAGGGATTGCCTTATGGACAACAATCAATAATCTTTGGAATGCTGCAGAAGGACCTATAAAAAATTTCCAAATAATAGTCACCTATGGCGCTAGTAATACTTGGACAAGTCCTATTAAAACTACTATTTCTTACTCAAGAAGTACTTTACAGGTATTTTCATTTGATACTTTATTGACCAATGTCAGTAAAGTAAGGTTACAAATTTATGATGGTTGGGGTTATGGTAGCTCTAATTATGCTAGCCCTTCAACTTTTGGTGCAGGATATAATTTGACTTTAGCAGAGTTTAGAGGTGTCAGCACTTGTATGTTTGAAACCTTGGATTCTGATAATGATGGTATAGCCAATCGCCTTGATACAGATAGTGATGGAGATGGATGTAGTGATGCTTATGAATCGGGGGCTAGTACCAATTTGAATCCGAATCATGTTCTCACGGGTACGATGGGTACAAATGGTTTTGATAATTCAAAAGAGACAATTGTTGATAATGGAAGACCCAACTACACGCCCACTTATGCCAATGCTTTAGATAATACGCTCAAACCTTGTTGTCCTACGGTCAATGTCGTCAGCAATCAAAGTGCTTGCTTGGGTACAACGACTTCAAATATTATATTCTCAGGCAATATGACTACGGGAGTTACTTATAACTGGGTTAATAATAATTCAAATATTGGCTTGCCTTCTAATGGCACAGGAAATATCAATGCCTTCACCGTTAGCAATACAGGCACTGCCAACATAACGGTTACGCCTTCAACAGCCAGTTGTGTGGGTAGTCCATTAAATTTTGATATTATAACTATAAACAAACCTCAATCTCCAACATTACAAAAACGGAATTGAGAAACAGACTAGGCTCTTAGGATATTGTGCTTTTTAGGGAACTTAGTTATGACTTTTTCCAGAGAAAGTCTATCGGTAGAAATAAAAAACGTTAACCCGACTGTGTTGGAATTAGCATATTGATAGAGACGTTGCAGTATGCAACGTCTCTATTATTTTACTCCATATAATTCAGATCTTTATTAAAGGTTTCTTCTAAATTGCTTAAACCCCAAAAGGCAATAATGATAGCTAAAACGCCGACGACCATAGCTGATTGTGGTTCACCTAAAACAGGAACTAACCAACCAAAAAGTAGTGTTTGCGGGATAACCGTAGCTCTCAAGATATTGAGGGAGGAAGTGGTAACGGTGGCTCGGATATTCGTGCCATACTGCTCGGCGGCCAATGTCAAAAGGACAATTGAGTAGCCTACACAAAAGCCCAGAAATAGTAAAAGCCCATAATACAATGTCAATGATTGATTACCAACTGTAAAGAAAACAATTGCTCCTAATGTGTACATAGAAAGATACAGCCGAATGGCTTTTTTACGGCTTTGTAGGTATTGACTCACGAAACCACCCGTCAAATCACCGAATGTCAAACCTATAAAATAGTATGTAAAGACAGCCGATACTGAGGGGGTAGGGTTCATGCCCCAAGCCTTGCCAATTTCGGGTGTGAAAGTCATAACCACACCATTCACAAACCAAACAGGGAAACCCAATACGCAAATACTCACGTATTTTTTGATGTATTCTTTGTTTTTAAACAGCAAGCGTAAGTCGCCTTTAACACTCGTTTTTTCTTTCATTTGGTTAAAAAGACCCGATTCCAAGACGCCTAAACGCAATATAAGCAGTACAAAACCTAATCCACCACCCAATTGATAGGTAAATTGCCAAGAGTATTTGCCCCCAATATAAGCCCCGAATATGGCTCCCAACATACCACAACCCCCAATTAAAGCCGGACCAATACCTCTGTATTTTTGAGGCATTTGTTCGGTTACGAGGGTAATGGCTGCCCCTAATTCACCTGCTAATCCAATCCCAGCTAAAAAGCGCAACGCCAAATACATATCAAAACTACTCGCATAAGCATTAACAAAAGTAGCCGACGAGTATAAAATAATAGACCCAAACAGTACCGATAATCGCCCATATTTATCACCAATAATACCCCATACAAAGCCCCCAATTAGCATACCCGCCATTTGGATATTGATAAGCGAAACGCCTTTTGTCAGTAATTCGGCTTCGGGAACGCCCACTGCTAAAAGACTTTTTGAACGCACGATACTTAGAATAATAATATCATATAAATCCACAAAAAAGCCTAAAGCCGAAGCGATTATAGCTAACCAGATATGTCTTTTCATTTGTTAAAAGCAGTTGTTTTTCGTTAAAATAGCTTGGAATACTGAGGGGGTGCTAGGCACTACAATTTTTTTTCTAATTCCATAATTTCACTTTCAGTAGCATAACCCGAATCTTTTAAAAATTGAAAAGCCGCTTGTAGTGTATCTAATTTCAGATTCATCATGTGTATAATAGCCGCTTTTTTATCTTTTGCCTTTTTATAATAGCTTTTACATAACTGATTGCCCATAAAATAACCAATGTCTCGCACTTTCAGACCATTAAAGTCTTTTTCAGCATAAAACCATTGTTTATTATCACTAACGGGCGCAAACATCTCTTCTTTAAATTTTGCCCAAATTTCTTTTTCGTGAGCATAACCAAATGCATTATAATGATTGGTATAAAATTGTTCCAGTGGTTTGCCGTAGATCAATTCAGCCATGAAATCAGCATGACCTTCCCATATGGCATTGGCTAAAACAGTTGGCATAAATTGAGGATTTTTAACAAAAATTTGTTCAATATTATTTAAAAACCATTGCTGTGTATGCGTATATTCATGCAAAACCATCGGGATTGACCAATCATTTTTATCATTGACCATTACTTCAGCGCCAATAAAAAGGTCTTTTTGTAGTGGCTTCCCACCAAATATTTCTCTCCCAATAACATAAATTATATTGCCCTCTTTAAAATCAGGATATACTTTTTTATAATATTTAACCTTTTTTAGAATCTTAGATTTTTGTTTCTCAACACTTAATATCGCTAATCGATTTTTAGATAGTTTTTCTTTATTTTTCAAAATATAGGGTAGCAAATTATCTGCATTAAGTCCCCCATCTCTATCATGTAGCTTGACAAAAGCTTTTAAACCATTGCTCGCTCTATCAAAGTAATAGGTATTCAAATAGACTTTTTGTTTCAGCGTATCACTTGTGGTCTGAATACTATCAAAAGCGATATAAAAGTTTTTTAAATCTTTGGTTTCAATATTTATTTGTGCTTGTAAAATATTGAAAATCAATAATATAAAAAGAGTAATAATATTTTTTAACATCAATATTAATTTTATAGTCAATGTAATAATTTCACACTCTCAGTACTTTGAGTACTAAGGTGGAACTTCTTTTAACAAACCCTTACTCTACTATTACACCGTTATTTTTCAAAATTTTGTGGAAGAAAATCATGTGATAAGGTAGAGCATTTTCCCAATAGGCCCATGTATGTTCACCTGGGCGTTCAATATAGTCATGCGGAATATTTTGATAAACCAATCGCTCATGAAAGGCTCGATTGACATCTATTAAAAAATCATCAACGCCACAATCAATGATAAGAGGTAGGGCATTTTGCTTAATTTTATCAATCATATTAATCACTGAATTTTTAACAAAGACTTCGCTTGTTGGGTCATCACTGCCTAAAGCTTTTATATAGCGTTGTTTTTGCTCAGGTGTAGAGGGTTGACTGGTCTTATATTTCTTAAAATTCATGTCCAAAGCACCACTCATACTTCCAGCAGCACAAAACATATCGGGGTGACGGGTAGAGAGATAAACAGCTCCATGCCCACCCATCGAAAGACCTGATATAACACGCCCTTTATTAGTTTTTACAGTCCGATAAGTGGCATCAACCTTCGGAATTACCTCTTTGATAATATGCGTTTCAAATTGATTTTCAGGGTTGAGCGGATTATCATAATACCAGCCAAAGACCTCGCCTTCGGGCATAACGATAATCATATTGTACTGGTCAGCCATATTTTCAACCAATTTTTTATTGACTGGTGGACGAATACTCCACGACCGAAAATGTCCATTTGCGCCATGCAATAAGTACAAAACAGGGTAGGTCGCTTGGTTTTGATTATAAGAAGCAGGTATCGCTACTGCCGCTTTATAAGTTGTTTTCATCGAAGGACTTGCCACATCAATAGTATCAACAGTGGCAGCATTTAAGTTAAAACTTAAAAAGCTAAAGCTAAAAAGAACCATTTTTTATGTAAAAACATAAGGAATCGTTTTTAAATTTAAAATAAGGATTTTGTATTGATTATGTTCTCAAACTCGGCAAACCCACGCCTGCTGCATCAAAGCCACCATCAACTGCCAATATTTGACCATTAATATAAGCGGCTTCTGGGCTACACAGAAAATAAACGGCATTAGCAATCTCTTCCATTGTACCATATCGAGCCAAAGGAATGGCATCACTATATGAGGTTCTAATATCGGCACTGTGCACTAATTTTGCCATTTCTGTTTCAACAGGACCGGGAGCAATCGCATTAGCACGCACGCCTTTATTGCCATATTCCACCGCTTGTTGTTTGGTCAAGTGCATGATAGCGGCTTTACTTGTACCATAAGCTATCCGCAGGGTACTGGCACGCACACCTGAAATACTCGCAATATTCACAATGCTTCCTTTTCCTTTCAAAAGCGCAGGAAAACAAGCTTGACTGCATAAAAAAGTACCATTCAAATTACTGCCCATTACGGCTGTCCAATCTTCAAAAGTCACTTCTTCGGCAGGTTTGAAAATAGCAATACCAGCATTATTGACAAGTGCTTGTACTGAGGGGTATTGTGCTATAATTTTTTGAAATGTCGCTTGAACTTGTTTGGGATTGGACACATCGCATAAGAAAAAGGAATAGCCATATTGTCCTTTTAATAGCGTTTTACATGCCTTCATAGTGTCTTTATCACGGTCAATAATGACTACATGGTATTTTTCAGCATGAAACGTTGAGCGATTGCTAAACCGATACCTCGTGCAGCGCCTGTAACAACAGCGACTTGAGTAGACGAATCTATTTTCATTTTTAATATTGGATAATTACTCTTTGATAGCGGGTCAAATTAATAGACTTTGAGTCAGATACTTCTAAAATGACATGAATATTCTCTCCTTTTTTAATGTCGTTGGGTATTTTAAAAGAAGCATTGGCATTATCAGCCTTGTCAATTGTGATAGAACCTTTATAAGTGCTGGCTTCTTGATATTGCCACCATCTGTAAGTCAATTTATCGCCATCTGGGTCAGTAGCCTTACCTTTTAAAAAGACTGTTTGTTTGGGTTTTGCCCTTAAATGATGAGCATGAAGTAATTTTACTGAGGGGGGGTGATTGGCATTTTTATAATCTTTAACGCACCAATCTGCCCTTGCTGCAAAGTCTTTTTGAATAGCCTCCACCCAACGAACTTGAGCATAAGCTGTATCCATTTTTTGAGTATAAGGGTTAAACTCTACCGTCTCAGCACCATCTTCCCAACGATTGGGTTGCGTTTTGACTGCACCAAACGACCACCCCAACCGCCATATTGAGGAGATTTTAAATTATCTAAACCGACATCTACTAAATGTAAAAACGCTGGAGAATCCCCTTCTGAAATAAAATCATATTGCGTAAAACTGCCCCACATATTCTTTTGGGCTTTTTCCATACTGCTATAAATATCATCAATTTCCCCTTTGGGCGGATTACCATCGCCATAGCTATAATACATTTTTGTTAACGCCCCTTATTATGTATAATATTGGACATGAATTTACCTTCAAAATAGGGGTGCAATGGCTGAGGCACAGCCCGTTTCCAGAAGTAAGCAAAACACCAAAACTGCTTCGAGTTATAGAAAACTTTAATATCAGGCCATTTAACGGAAATGTATTTTCTATAAGTGGCATCTTGGTCGAGAATGGCATAAATTATAGCTTTTTTACTTACTTTTTGATAAATCGCCTTCCAATTAGGTTTTTGGCTATATTCTTCTTCTATGGATTTTAGGGCTCGAGCAATCGTATTTGTACCACCCCATACTTGTAGGTAAATGGGTTCTGAGGTTTCATCAAGTAATTTCTTTTTAATAAAATCAGACCCCTCAGTATTTTTCTCCATTTCACCCTCAAAATCAATATTCCCGATGCGGATAAGGCTGCGTAAATGTTCGCCTGTTGGATAGCCGTCAGCATGTTTTTTTAAATTCGGATAAACCTTTGTATAAGCCTCTACTAAATCAAAAATCCATTGCTCACCGGGCCAGCGGAGTTCAGTGCGTTCACCATAAAGCTGTTTCGTCATCTCCATTTCAGAAATGAATTTAGTTCCCTTTCCATCTCCTTTATAATGCCATTGTGACGAGCTGATAATGAGCCCTTCGATATTATATTCATTGGCATACAGAAGCATTCGGATAAAAGAGTCCACATCGTCTAATTCGCCATCAGTCGTGACAATAGTGCGTGGTTTTTTAGAATGGCTTTTTTCAAAATCTATAACCTGAAATCCGAAAATGACTGAAGGGTTAAAAAAAAGAAATATAAAGAATAAAAAAGAGGCAATGTTTTTCATCGTTTGTTATTTCTGAAAGAGTTGGAGATTATCCTAATGGTTAAAACAAAAATAACAAATAATACAGGCATTATTTATATGCTCTACTTTTTATTTCTCAGTACTTCTAAAGACACAATGAAATAAGTAAAAACACAAGATTAAATAAACCCATTTATAAAAATCTATTTAACAGTTTTTTATAAAACATCATAAAAAGGCATACAAAAAACTACAGAAAAGATGTATGTATATTATGAGTGTTTGGTATAGAATTTATTGCTAAGTCCAATTCGATTTAACAATAAACGATAAAATCTATGAGTAAACGACTACTTTCACTAGCAATAATCTTGCTGAGCCTATCGATTATAAACACCCTCCATTCCCAAGTCCAGACAATACGTCTTAAACCTCGAGCCTCCTCAGATGATGCGGAACAGAATATGAGTACAGGAGCGGTTATACTAAATAGCTCGGATTTAGAACTGGGAGGTTATGATTGGGACGGTAAATATCCACAAATCATTGGTCTTCGTTTCCCCAATGTAACATTGCCACAAGGAGCGACTATCAATAAAGCCTATATCCAGTTTTCAGTAGATGAAACCTCTACTAGTGGTGCATCTATTATTATAAGTGCTGAAAAAGGGAATGCTCCGACATATACTACAACATTAAATAATATATCCAGTCGTAACTACACTAGCACAACTGTTACATGGGCGACATCAGCTTGGACAGTAGTTGACCAGCGGTTATTGGCACAACAGACGCCTGATTTGAAGAGTCTTGTGACAGAGGCAATACAAACGAATTGGGTATCAGGGAATGCCTTAGCGTTCCGTTTTTCCACAACAACCAATGGTTATGCGACGACCTGGTCATTCGATAGAGGGAATGCCGTGAATAGCCCAGAATTGGTGATAGAATACACCCCTGCTGCGAGTGTGAGTATCAGTGCAGACAAAGCGAGTGGGACTTACACGAGTCCCTTGAGTGTCGCTTTGACAGGGACAGCGGGTTCCACAATCCGCTATACGACAGATGGAAGCAACCCCACTGCGACAACAGGGACGGTTTATAGTAGCCCGATTTCAGTGAGTAGCACAACGACCATCAAAGCCCTAGCAGTATTGAATGGTACGACTTCGAGTATTTTGACTTTGAATTATACAATAGAACCTGCGAATGGACCCAAGACGGTTCGTTACAAGGTGGCAAGTGCTTCCGATGATGCGGAGGAGAGATTGAGTGATGGTGTGATGTTTTTAAACAGTTCGGATTTGGAATTAGGGGGTAATGATATAGGGCAGAATTTTGCACAGTTAGTGGGTGTTCGATTTACAGGAGTAGCCATACCTTCTACAGCAACCATTACCAAAGCGTATCTTCAATTTTCAGCGAAGGAGACTTCACAAACACCCTTAGCAACGATAGACATAAAGATACAGAACTCGACAGCAGCGGGAGTGTTTGGGACAACGGTTAAAAATATCAGTAGCCGCAGTATGACGGGAGGGAAGGCAACATGGGTGACCCAGAAATGGTTACTAGCGAATGACAGGACAGCCTTACAACAGAGCCCTGACATCAGTGGTTTGTTGAAAGAGGCAATAGCTGCGGGGGGGTGGAATGCGAGTATGTCGTTTGTGATGACTTTGGGTTCATCGACAGCGGGTTGGGCGAATGCGATGAGTTTTGATGGTTCAGCGGCGGGAGCTCCTGAGTTGGTTATTGAATACACAACTGAACCACAATTGAGTGTTACTGCCGATAAAACAAGTGGAACCTATTACGAGCCATTTACAGTGACTTTGACGGGTACAGCTGGAACGACGATTCGCTATACAACTGATGGGAGTACACCCACAGCGACGACAGGAACAGTCTATTCTGCTCCTATAGCAATTACAGCTACTACCAATATCAAGGCTATTTCGGTATTGAATAGCACCATTTCAAGTGTTTTAAACTTGAATTATACAATAGCCCCCCTCAGTATCACAGCGGATAAAACGAGTGGGACATACTATTCTCCATTTTCAGTGGTATTGACCGCTCCTGCGGGAGCAACCATTCGTTATACAACTGATGGGAGTACACCCACAGCAACAACGGGAACGGTTTACACAGCCCCCATTTCAGTCAATGGGACGACAACAATCAAGGCTATTTCTGTTTTAAATACGACAATATCGACTGTTTTAACCCTAGATTACACCTTTCGAGTTTGAGTGTGAGTTCTGATAAAACAGCAGGAACATATTATGAACCCCTATCTGTGACCTTAACAGGGACAGCGGGGGCGACGATTCGTTATACAATTGATGGAACGACTCCAACAGCAACGACAGGAACAGTCTATTCGACTCCTATTTCAGTCACTTCGACAAGAACGATTAAAGCCATAGCGGTATTGAATGGGTCTAGTTCTGCGGTGGGAACATGGGTTTACACCATAGCCCCCCTCAGTATCAGTGCTGATAAAACGGCGGGAACATACTACGAACCGTTTTCAGTGACTTTAACAGGGACAGCGGGAACGACGATTCGTTATACAACCGATGGAACGACTCCAACGGCTACGACAGGAACAGTCTATTCGGCTCCTATAGCGATTACAGCTACTACCAATATCAAGGCTATTTCGGTGTTAAATACAACGACTTCAAGTGTTTTAAACTTGAATTATACGATAGCGCCCTTGAGTATCACAGCGAATAGAGCTTCTGGAACATTTTATGAAGCCTTTAATTTGGTTTTGAGTGGTACAGCGGGAACAGTGATTCGTTATACAACCGATGGCAGTACACCGACAGCGACAACAGGAACAGTCTATTCTGCTCCTATTGCTATCACAGCCACTACCAATATTAAGGCTATTTCGGTATTGAATAGCACCATTTCGAGTGTTTTAAACTTGAATTATACCTTCCAAAATATTGTGAATATCAAGACTGTGAGGTATAAAATCACCAATGCGGCTGATGATGCAGAGGAGAGATTGAGTGATGGTGTGATGTTTTTAAACAGTTCGGATTTGGAATTGGGTGGTAATGATATAGGTCAGAATTTCGCACAAGTGGTGGGACTTCGCTTTCCTAATATCGCTATTCCAGCCAATAGTGTGATAACCAAAGCCTATATTCAGTTTTCTGCTAAAGAACCTTCTCAGACGCCTTTAGCGAATATTGATATTAAGATACAAAACTCGATTAATGCGGGTGTTTTTACAGCAACGGCGAAAGATATTAGTTCGAGGACATTATCGGGAGGTAAAGTGAGTTGGCAGACAGCTTCATGGGTGGCTGCGAATGACCGTACAGGCTTGCAGCAAACACCTGATATGAGTAGCCTCATTAAGGGCATGATGAGTACGAATGGTTGGAGTGCGAATATGTCATGGGTGTTTACATTGGGTTCAGCGACAGCCGGTTGGGCGAATGCCATGAGTTTTGATGGCTCAGCTGCGGGAGCGCCTGAATTGGTATTAGAATATGGTGAAAAACCGATTGAAAGAGCGAAATTAACTACTGTATTCATCAATGAAGCAACAGGGTCTAATACCTTGAATCGCTCATTGGATTGGATAGAGGTATATAACAGTGGGGCTGATGTGGTGAGTTTGGACAGTGTGTATTTGACAGATGATAAGAAAGCGCCTACTAAATTTATGTTTAAAAAGGGGAATACCTTAGCCCCGAAGGGTTTTATTGTGGTGAATGCAGATGATACTTTGAGTGTCTCGAAGGACACCACAGCCGCTTTTGGTATTTCGGCATCAGGAGAAACGGTGTATCTGTTTCAACATTTTAATGGGGTATTGTATCAGATAGACAGTATAAATGTAGGGGCAACGCTCTACAACACCTCTTGGGGGCGTTCACCTGATGCGAGTACAAAGGTGATTAAGTTCTCTAACCCCACCCCCTCAGTATCGAACAATTCATCGAAGGAGTTGGTGGACTTGACGTTCAGTCATCAGAGGGGTATTCAGGCTGGTCCTTTTAATCTAACAATTACTGCTCCGCAAGGGATGACGATTCGGTATACAACGAATGGTAGTACTCCGAGTGCAAGTGTAGGACAGTCTATACGGCACCTATAGCAATTAATCAAAACACAATAATAAAAGTGTATGCTTTTAGTACCACAGCCGAATCTAAAGTCGTCACTCAGACTTATATTTTAAGTGCAGGGATAACATCTCCCACATTTACAAGTACGGAATTTCAGAATGCTTTAAAAGAATTACCTATAGTTGTTATTGGTACAAATGGTTCAACAACATCGACCGTTGAAAGCCCTTGCTCATTCGAGTTTATCAATAAATTTGGTGAAAATAAGAGTATAGCTATCAATGCGGGTTTTAAAATATTTGGTAATGCCACTAAGACTATTGCTCCCAAAAAGAATTATCGTGTAAACTTTAGAGAAATATATGGGGAAAGTAAATTAAAATATGACTTGTACGATAAAAATCCATTAGAAGACTATGCTCCTACTAACGAGTTTAATAGTATAGAACTAAAGTCAGGAATTGACTTTTTGAATGATGCTCAGTGGTGGAATTTAGGAGGTACTATGATTTCGGAACATATTTTTCACGAATCTCAAAGACGCATGAAAAATAAGGACGTCCATGTTAGATATGTTCATGTATTTTTAAATGGTTCATATAACGGTGTTTATGTTTTACGTGAGGAATTTACAGAGCATTATATGGAGAGTTATTTTGGTGGAAATGACTCAGAATACGAAGTTATAGATGGTTCAGCTGCTACTTACCCTTGGGTTACAGGGATTCCTTCTAATAGAGATGGTTCACAATGGAATGCAACACGCTCTTTTGCAACGACTAATTTTCAAGAGATTAAAAAACGTGTGGATATTAAGCAACTAACAGATTTTATGCTTGGATACTATATATCGGATATAGAATCAGAGTTTAGAGCAGCAACGGATTATACTTATAAAAACTCTAAATTCACATTTTATATGAATGATTTAGATGGTATGCTGCACGAAAAAAATGTAGGAGGGTATTCTCACTATCAAAAATACAATGCTACCGCCTCTAGGGGACCAGGTGATTTGTTCACCTTGTCTGGAGCAGGAGGAAATGCGTCTATATTGGAGTATAAGACATTTGTAAAAGATAGAGTTGAAGATGTATATATTAAAGTGGGAGGACAACTGACAGTAGCCACACTGAATAATACGGTTGATGAAGTTTATCGGAAAATACTTAATCCAGCTAAATTAGAGGTTACTCGTTGGAATAATTTTACATATACAGAATGGCAAACAAAAATTGCAGGTGTCAAAACATATATGCCAACTAGAATCAATGCTGCTTTAGATTTCTTGAAACAGTCAGGTTTAGTCCACACTCTTAAAGCTGTTACATTCAGTAAAGCTTCAGGGAATTTAAATATTGGTGAAAAAATCTTTATCACTAACCCCAATGCCAATACTCAGGTGTATTATACACTCGACGGGACTGATGTGGTCTTAGATAATGCCATATCTCCAACAGCTAAATTGTATAACGCTACAACAGGTATCACACTACCTCTCGGTAAAACTAAAATCAGAGCAAGAGCCTTTACAACAGGTAATTTCGGTATGTATGCTGATATTGAATATCTCGTTACTCGTCCGCTCAAAATCACGGCTATCGCTTATCAACCTAACCCTGCTGCCCCTGCCGCAGAACCTAAGGGCAGCGATGCGTTTGAGTTCTTCAATATCACCAATACTGGAACAACCTCTATTGATGTCTCTAATTTCATGGTTACAGAAGCTATTGATACCTTCCGTTTCCCGCAGGGAACATCTATTGCCAGTGGTGAGACCATTATGATGTGCAGCGATGATACTAAATATCCAGCCGTCACACTTCGCAAGTTCAAATGGGCTAAAGGTAAATTAGCCAATGAAGGTGAAAACATCAGTTTCAAAGACAATTTAGGGAATCTTATCAATGAAGTGAAATATGACACCCTTACTCCTTGGCCTTATGCCAAAGCCAATGGTTCATTTATTCGCTTGAAAAACAATACTTTAGATAATTCTAAAGGCGGTAATTGGGAGGCAGCACCCCTCAGTACCTACCTCAATGCCAATGTAGCGAATCTACAAACCGCCTTCCGATTTGTAGCCACAGCCCAATTACAAGGCGATGCAGCACAGATTCAGTGGGTGGCGAATACAGCTACAAAAGTAGAATCTTACAGTATTGAAAAAATGAATGAACAGGGTGAATTTGAACTAAAAGAAGTCATCGAAGCACAGAATTTAGGTTTACAATCCTATACTTATTCCGATAGAGAATTGGTTGATGGCGAGAATATTTATCGCATCAAGATGTCACAAGAGAACAGTTTACCACGTTACACAGACCCTATAAAAGTAGAGTTTAAATCAGTAGGCAATTACATGATTTATCCCAATCCTGTGAGTGGTGATGTGGTGATGATAGACTTGAAAGATGCCCAGATGAAAGAAACACAATTGGAACTATACAACTCATTGGGTCAATTGATAAGAAAAGAAGTGGCTAAAGATGCTCTTTTATACTTCTTCCCAATAGCCAATATGCAGGCGGGTGTTTATCAATTGGTGGTAAAAGTCAAGGGCAAAAAGACTGTCGCTAAGTCCTTATTTATTACGCAATAATTAATATTTTTAAAATATAGTAAAGGCGCTTATTTCATAACTGAGTTATGAGATAAGCGCTTACTAATTTTTAAGATTCTTGAATTTTCGTCTCTTTTTTATGGTATATAACTCTTCTAAACAAATCTCCATTTGACTTCTAACCATTATGTTGTATTTATAAAAATAGTGACAGGGTTAAACATGTATTGGCATATTATTCGATTAACCAGAAGCATACTTAGTCACTCTATTCATGAGTCTATCCAATAACTTGTAATGGTCATAAAAATAGCTTTTTGAAAACTTGACTCTCAATATTTTAAGAATACAGAGGTCAACTAATAAAAACTTAAAACTTTAAAAATCCTCTATTTCTAACTCATAATAAGTTATTGGACAAACTCTAAATATAAAATTACCAAGACCTATTTTATGAATAAAATCATCAAAATCTATTCTTATCTAAATTTCTTCATAGCTCTTACATGAATAATATCTAGGTTTCATTTATAAAAACATACAAAACCTCTAAATAAATACAAATTCTTCCTTTAAAATGTGCTGCTTAAAGACTAAACCTCTTATTACTCATTAAATATAGATTCCGTTTTACATATAGTTTTTAACCAATTTACTCAATCAACAAATTTTTCATGAAGAAAACTACAACACGTTTTAAGCGAGTAGCAAACTCTTATGACTATGGTCAAACCTACTCTTTCTTATCCCGTTTTTATTTATTACTCATTAGTTGGATAGCATTTTACCCCCTCAGTACCCAAGCTCAATCTTGCCAAAATAGTTCAACTATCATGGCATGGGACTTTGATGCTCCTTCTAATATAGGGACTTTAAATCTAAATGCCCGTATTTCAGCTCCGATCGTTAGTTCAACTACAGTAAAAAATCTCACAGCACCTAATGGTGTCCGTGCGATTGGTAGTAGTGCAACATCTTCTAATTCAGGCAGTCAAAACTATGCTGCCCAGTTACCATTACGAGATATACAATTTGTGAACAATTCTCCTAATGCAGCTCGTTTTACAATGCATATTTCAGAGGGTACTGTAGGATATATCTCTGCTTTGAATTTTGAAAAAACTTCATACAGAATTTCTACACGTATGGCTGGGAGTGATCCTTGCGGTGTGCGTATTTTAAGAGATGGTGTTGAGATTTTTAAAGGCGTGGATTACCCTAATCCTGCTAATACATGGACTTTGCGTGAAATACCTCTTAATATAAAATTAGATGGTAAACCAACAACTTTGACTTTTGAAATTTTGGGTTATGGTACTCAAACTATGCTCAATCAAGGGGGTTGGGTTTGGGCATTAGATAATGTAAAAGTATTAGGCTGTTGGTGTAAAGATGGAAAAGATCAAAACAACTCTATATGTGAATCAAAGCCTATTTCTAATGATAATTGTGCTATCCCTGCTAATATTTTAAAGTGGACTTTTAATGATAGAAATACAGCAGACATCAAAAGAACAGCTGATGTGGTTGCTCCTATAATTGACCCTTCTACTGTTACAACTTTAGGGGGTACATATCAAAGAGCGGCAGGAAGTATGATGTCTCTACCTGCTACAGGTTTACAAGATTATGGTGCTCAGTTTAGATTACGTGAAACGCAATTCGTTCCTAATTCTCCTAATGCAGCCCGTTTTACAGTGCATATCAAAGCGGGTACTTTTGGTAAAATTAAAAATCTACAATTTGAAAAAGTATCTTATCAAATTACTGTACCCACTCGTGGCGCTGACCCTTGCGGCGTGCGTGTTTTAAAAGATGGCAAACAAGTTTTCTTACAATCTGAAATACCCGTAGAAACGAATGTCTGGTTACTGAGAAATGTTCCTATGGATATTGAATTAGATGGTAAACCAACGACTTTGACTTTTGAAATTTTAGGATACGGTACTCAAACTATGGTCAATCAAGGAACTTGGGTTTGGGCTATTGATAATATCGCTTTACAAGGCTGTTGGTGTGCAGGTAATAACAATCAAGATAATATTACTTGTAACAGTCAACCCATCTCTAACGATACTTGCGCTATCCCTGCTAATATTTTAAAGTGGACTTTTAATGATAGAAATACAGCAGGCATCAAAAGAACGGCTGATGTAGTAGCGCCTATAGTTGACCCTTCTACTGTTACAACTTTAGGGGGTACATATCAAAGAGCAGCAGGAAGTATGATGTCTCTACCTGCAACAGGTTTACAAGATTATGGTGCTCAATTCAGATTACGTGAAACGCAATTCGTTCCTAATTCTCCTAATGCAGCCCGTTTTACAGTACATATCAAAGCGGGAACTTTTGGTAAAATTAGAAACCTACAATTTGAAAAAGTATCTTACCAAATTACTGTACCCACTCGTGGCGCTGACCCTTGCGGCGTGCGTGTTTTAAAAGATGGTAAAGAAGTATTTTTACAATCCGAAATACCTGTAGAAACAAATGTCTGGTTGCTGAGAAATGTCCCTATGGATATTGAATTAGATGGGAAACCAACGACTTTGACTTTTGAAATTTTAGGTTATGGTACTCAAACTATGGTCAATCAAGGAACTTGGGTTTGGGCTATTGATAATATCGCTTTACAAGGCTGTTGGTGTGCAGGTAGTAAAAACCAAGATAATATTACATGTAACAGTCAACCTATCTCTAATGATACTTGTGGAATTCCTGCAAATATATTGAAATGGAGCTTTAATGATAGAAATACATCAGACATCAAAAGAACGGCTGATGTAGTAGCGCCTATCATTTCATCTTCTACGGTTACAACTTTGATTGGTAACTATCAAAGAGCAGAAGGGAGTATGATGTATATGACTCCAACGGGTTTACAAGACTACGGTGCACAGTTCCCATTACGTGAAACACAATTCGTTCCTAATTCACCTAATGCTGCTCGTTTTTCTTTTCATGTAAAAAATGGTGTAGTTGGTCATATAAAGAATTTAAAATTTGAGAAGAACTCTTACCAAGTTATAGCCCCTACACGTGGCGCAGATCCTTGTGGTGTGAGAATTCTGAAAAACGGTACGGAAATTTTTAGAGCAACTGATTTACCTGTGGCTTCTAATGTATGGTTATTGCGTGAAGTACCTTTGAATATCGAGCTGGACGGAAGACCTGCTACCTATATTGTTGAAATTTTAGGTTATGGTACTCAAACTATGGTCAACCAAGGTAACTGGTTCTGGGCTATTGATAATATCGCTTTACAAGGTTGTTGGTGTTTTGAGGGTAAAAATCAAGAAATGGAATCTTGTCATTCAACATGTCCTATTGACTCTTGCTCTCTTTCAAAAACAATTTTAAATTGGAATTTTGACCAAAGAATAGGCACTGGCAATTTAAATAGAAATGCCAATAGCGTTGCCAAATCAATAGTAGCTCCTAACTCTTTCTTAGGATTAACTGGCACATATCAAAGAGCAGCAGGTAGTATGATGTATGTACCTGAGTCTGGCTCACAAGACAATGCGGCACAATTTGCCTTGCGTGAAACACAATTCGTTCCTAATTCACCCAATGCAGCTCGTTTTTCATTCCACGCACAAATGGGTGTAACAGGCATGATTACGGGTATTCAATTCGAGAAAAACTCTTATCGTGTCAATATTCCAGCAGCAAGAGGAGCTGACCCTTGCGGTGTCCGTATTTTGAAAAATGGCAATGAAATATTCAAAGCGACAGATATGCCATTAGATGCGAATGTATGGACTCTTAGACATGTACCTCTCGAAATAGACTTAGATGGAAAACCTGATTTATATACTATCGAAATCTTAGGATACGGTACAAGAGAAATGATTACTCAAGGTGGTTGGGTTTGGGCTATTGATAATATTACGCTCAAAGGTGTTTGGAATGAAAATACTGAGGGGGGTAATGCTTACTGCCCGTTCCCTGCACCCAGTGAAGATTCTTGCGCTATGCACCAAACCATTCTTGGTTGGAATTTCAATGCAATAGCTTCATCAGGTACGCCTAATCGCAATGCTACCGAAGTATCACCTATTATTGATTTAAATAAAACAGTATTAACTTTCAATGGTACTTATCAATTAGGTGCTAATGGTAGTAGTACATATAGTATTGCTGATGGACAATTGGACAGATCTGCTCAATTTGTATTAAGAGAAACCCAATTTGTGGACAACTCTGTCAATGCCGCTCGCTTTACATTCCACACGACTGCTGGCTCTTATGGTCGTATTTCAGCGTTACGTTTTGATAAGTCTTCTTATCGTGTTATCGTTCCTACAAGAGGTGCAGACCCTTGCGGTGTAAGAATTTTAAAAAATGGTGTTGAAATATTTAAAGCGACAGACTTACCAGTTGAAACAGATGTTTGGTTAACACGTCATATTCCACTTAATATTGAATTAGATGGAAAAGCAACGACTTATACCATCGAAATTTTAGGATATGGTACTCAAGCAATGATTAACCAAGGCGGTTGGGTTTGGGCTATTGATAATGTAAAACTCTTAGGTTGTTGGTGTGCTAATGGTAAAAACCAATTAGGCAAACCTTGCCCAGCTTTACCTGAGCCTCCTGCGGGTTCATGCGAACGCCCTAATGCTATTGCAGCTTGGAATTTTAATAATACCACTGCACAGCCTAATACAACAGCTTCAACATTTTCATCTATTTTATCATCTACTACTTCTAAAGTTATTATTGGTTCTACAACAGCAGGACCGGGTAGTGGAACAGTTTTACCAGCTACAGGCGTTAGAGATAATGGTTTACAATTCCCTATTCGTCATAGTTCTTTTGTAGAAGATTCACCAAATGCCGCTCGTTTCACATTGAATATCAAAAACGGAACAGTGGGTACTATCTCAGCATTGAGATTTGAGAAAATCTCTTACTTGATTCAGGCGCAACCTGTTCGTGGTGGTGACCCTTGTGGTGTAAGAATCTTAAAAAATGGACAAGAAATCGCAAGAGCTACGGATTTACCAGTTGCTGAAAATGTATGGCTTTTACGTCAGTTACCTTTAAATATCGAGTTAGATGGTAGCCCATGTACCATTACTTTTGAAATTTTAGGTTATGGAACGCCTCAAATGGTAGCAGCTCGCAACTGGTTCTGGGCTATTGACAATATTGAGGTCTTAGGTTGTTGGTGTTCTGAAGACAAAGACCAAAACAATAAGCCTTGTATGACATTAGTAGCGAATAATGACAATGCTTCAACAACTCAAAATAACTCTGTAACTGTTAACCCCCTCAGTAACGATGTTATTCCTGCTGGTTGTCGTTTCAATGGTGTTAAAATAACACAACAGCCTATCAATGGTACAGTGACTCAAAGTGGTAATAATTTTATTTATACACCTAATAACGGTTTTACAGGTAATGATGCTTTCCGTTATATCATAATGACATCTTGTGGTAACTCTAATGAAGGTATCGTAAATATTACTGTTACTGCACCTGAAAAAGGCAGCATATCAGGTATTCTTTACAATGATAATAACAATAATGGTATTTATGATGAAGGTGATACACCTATTTCAGGTGTACAAGTCAATCTTTGTGATGCTTCTCAAAATACACTTAAAACAGCCGTTAGCTCTTCTACAGGTGTTTATACTTTTGCTGATATGTTAGCGGGAGCATATTTTGTAAAATTCACACATTCTATTTCAGGTAATAGAATTATTGCGACTCAAAATCCTGTTTCAGTTAATTTAAATGGTGGTCAAAACTTAACAGGTATCAATGGTGGTTATAAATTACTACCTGTATTACCAACTATTAGCATTAGTGACGTTACTGTCAATGAAAATGATGGTATTGCGAAAGTACCTGTATGCTTATCTGCGGTTAGTGATTCTCCTGTAACATTTAGTTTCACGACTAACAGCGGAACAGCGACATCTCCTAACGATTATATCACTCGTACAGGTAGTATAACTATTCCTGCTGGTCAAACATGTGCTAATATTTCTATCCAAATCACAGATGATTTAACACCTGAGTTACTAGAAACATTCTCTGTTGATTTAACAAATGCTATTGGAGCTACTATCTTAGAAGACCACAGCATTGTTAAAATTAACGATAATGATTCAGCTGCTAGCCCTGTTGCAAAAGATGATAATGTATCAACTCCGCATAATACAACAGTCGCTATCACGCCTTTGGATAATGATATAATACCTACAAGTTGTAAAGTTCAGTATTTAACAGTTATCGAACAACCTAACAGCAGTGCAGGAACAGCTACTGTTAAAGGAACAAAAATCGAATTTGTCCCAGTAAGAGGGTTTTATGGTACAGCAACATTTAGCTATTCAATCCAAACTTCATGCGGTACTTCTAATATTGCTAAAGTCACTGTGAATGTTCAACGCCCTGTCGTTGATTGCAATGAAGCTCGTAATAACACCATCACTAAATCATGTGTGAATGGTTCTACAGAATTAACTGGAACTATCTTAGCAGGTTATGAATACCAATGGATGATGTCCACTAAAGGTTGTCCTAATGATTCAACATCGCTGTTCCAGGTGCAAATGCTGCGAATTATACTATTAACGGTAAAGTGAGTCAAAATACATACTTTATTCGTTGCGCTCGTCCAATAGGTTGTACGAATTGGGATGCTATCACTGAAAGTAACTGTGTATTAGTGACACCTACTGATTGTGATGCTGTGGCAGGCTGTGATGCAGTAAGCGTTATTGGAAATGATAACGGTACAATCACAGTTAATGGTTTAAGTCACTATACAAGTCAAATAATAGTTTTCAATAGTGCATGGCAACCTATTTTCAATCAACAATACGCCAGCCCGACAGCTATTATTTCTGCTAAAACGGGTTCTTA